>JASSUY010009555.1:0-36232 GCA_032466535.1 Forpus xanthops | reverse complement strand
GCCCTGTGTCTGCAGTGCTCAAGGCCAGGTTGGACACAGGGCTTGGAGCAAACTGCTCTATGGAAGGTGTCCCTGCCTGCAGCAGCGCACTGGAGCTGCATAAAGCTTCTAGGTCTCTTCCAACCCAAACCAGTCTGGGACTCTCAGAGTGTGTTTGTTAGTTTCAAGGTTCCAGCAGTTTAGGAGCACATCTCGCTAAATACTTTGCCTGTTCTGAGTAACTTCATGACATTAAACCATCTGACAGCTTACACATACGAATGAGCCGCTTTCAGAGGGATGACAAGCCAGCCAGGACCACACCACAAAGCTCTGTAGGGTTGAAGGTTTGTGGTGGAACCCAAGAAGCACACAGGGCAACAAAAATACAAAGAGTTGCAGCAGAATTCTGCTCATGGTGTTTCTCCTGTTCTACTCCTTCGCCTTTCAATGCAACAAGCTTATATGCTACCATAATAAATACACAGGTATATAAATGGCAGCACAACTGTCTGTTCTCTTGGGAAAAATGTACCAAGACTCAGCAAGGTTTATTTTAGATCCCAAAACTTCCATTTCCATATGCGCTAGTGGAGGGAGTTCCCACCTGTGCCCAGAGGCGCAGCCAAGCAGCATGGGACGCAGTCAGGAAGGGAATGGGAATAAGGCCATCAAAGGTTTGGATTCCACAGAGGGTCTGTGCTGTCCAGTTCCAACTTCAAAACCTACCAAAATCATGCAAAATTAACTGATACAGAAGGATTTTCACATCCTTGCAAGGACAGGTCATGAGACCTCAGGGCTGTCAAATGCTAGCCAAAAGTGCATTCCAAACACTAAATGAAATCCAGATTTAGACTCAACACACACAGTATATGGAATAGAAAGATTTCAGTTGCTAAAAAGCTGAAAGGCACAGTCTAATAACAACCATAAACATTATTTTACGCATTTCTTAAACTCTTCATTTATGACATTTATAAATAGTACCATATTCTTATTTTCTTAAAGTCGAGTCTGTATTCGCAGACTACTAGAAAATATTTTCATTACCGGCAAGCAGAACAGGACTTTTATGACCTAATAATTGAAAAAATGGTAGTCAAAATAATAATGAAAAAATACAGTTTTGAAATAAATTCTTGAAAAAGGAAAAAAAAAAAAAACCCAGACAAGAAAAATACTGTGAAATATGGAAAACCAAACTGCAGGCACTGAGAAAAGATCTGAGGTAGACATTGGTGCGTATCAGGACAATGAGTTGCTGCAAACTAATTGCACACCTTTTTAATGTGTATCCTCAAGAAAAAAGCATGCCACTCCTGTTTGTAAGTGCTGGAAGGGAAAAGGGAGGAAGAGGTTCTTTGTTTAAAGAGACAGAGCTCCTGGGACAAGGAGGAGCTTGAAAAAGGAGCGGTCAAAACAGCTTTTGATCCTTTGGATATGCTACAGCAGCTCCAAGGCAATGTTTTGGAGCAGTGTATTTATTAAACAGCTCAAGAGTTTGAGGGAACGTGGGCTTTCGGGGAACAGAGACCCTGTGCATTCCCATAGGAACCCCGCCAGCACGGACAGACCGCTCCACTGCAGTTAGGTGGAATGCTTGTTAACACAAGACACAACAAAGTGCAAGCTGTCAGCTGCTGGAAATCTTTGAGACCAACTCTTACCAGCTAACACACCATGAGAAAACCTTGCTGAAACTGCTGAACTCAGCACATGCTAATGCTCAGCCAAGCTGCTCAAAAGGCAAACTCACAAATTAGCAAAGCAAACCCAATCTTGGTTGATGAACTGTATTTTGGTTTGCCTTGGTATTACTACTTGTTTTTCATTCTGCATTTACCTTATAAGTGAATGATATCAAAGGCTCTTCGCTGACTCAGATACCAGTGAAACCATACTTCGCTGAAACACAAACTGACCCAGATAGTTGAGGGTTTATACCAGAACACAGGCACTTCATCCCAAGCCCAGGCAGCCAGGCAGAGCACCAAAGGTCCAACTCAAATCCTGCACCAGACTCCAGTTGCCACTCCTGCTCCATGTGCCTTCATCACCGAGAAATGACATTGTCCATGCAGTCCAGCCAAGGCAACAGAAGAAGGAACCACTGTGTGAGGGAGCCAGGATTGAGTGACCACATCTCCCTGTGCTAGCACCAGCAGTGGCTCCTGGTTCTCTGCTGTGGAGGATGCTCAGCGAGCAAGGATTTCCTACCCCAAGTGTGAGTGACAGCCCACATCTCCTGGGCCCACTGAACACTGCAGAACAACATGTCAGCGTAGCTCCACAGAAAGACACCAACATTTCACAAGCAACAAAAGCTGCTAGGTCATTTCTGGGTATATTTTGAGACATTTCTTTGAACAGTTACCACTGCTTCACAACTTAAGATTATTATTTTCAGTATAGAGGAGGGAAAAAAAAAAGGTATTATATCAAGTGCAGTTGCAGTCTGTCGGGTGATCTGATAGCCTAGTTCTACAGACCCCACTCAACCATTAATCTTGTCATTATTATTGAAATGAAGCCTGACATCTGCTCCATGTCCAACTAAGAAAATGAAGTATTTCCACTGTAACAACAGCTGGTTAAACACGCCTTGGGCAAGCGTCTCCCTACACATGGGCCACAGCAGCGATATGCCTCACTATTGTGGAAAACTTCAGCATTAACTAGACATGGATCTCCATGTGGAAAGAGACTCACGTGTACTTTGTTGAACTATTTTCAAGTGATTTCAGCTTGTAAGACTAGCAGCAGGGGGCATGTGTTGTGTCCATCAACAAGGCCAGTGTACAGCTACAGAGAGATGGTCCTTTAGGTGCCCATCTGAGGAAGTAACGTGCCAGCAGTCACTGCACATGAGAGAGGAGTTTATCAGAGCTCTTCCAGTTTCTCACTGCAACCTCGTTTCTGCTTCTCTAGCAACAGCAACACACATACTTGTGTTACAACACAGAGGAATGCACAAAGTTACCTTAAGTCTGAAGAGAAGCCCAAGACACACTGAACTCTGCTCACAGGCGATGAGGTCTGTGCCCAAAGCAAAACCTTTTCCCAAAACACCATTACTTGTCACAGGCTTCATAAAACAACATTGCTTCAATTATAACTCACATCTCTATCTAGCCATATCTTCTTTTACCAAAATAAGTTGCATATACACCAAATGACAGCAGCTTTTAAAATCCTGCATCAAAATACATTTTATCATAAAAATTACATAGCCTCCCAAACATCTTTTCTTCAGTGTTAATCCTGATGAACTCTGAATCTCCAACTCTTCCCTGTAAAAAGCCAGATTCATTTGCACTGCACCTCAAAGCTACCTTATATAAAAACACACCCGAATTCACATCACTGGCATATAAGGTTTAAAAAGACACTTTACATGTTTTTGAAGATAGTTTATTATTTCATTAGACCATAATGTGTTAAACTGCAGTAATTCCAGACAGACAAGTTGATCCAAACTGTATGTTGATGGAGATGGTTATTTATTACCTGCTTCAAGACAAAGCTTGCCCTCTTCATAATTGTCTGCCCCATCATCCAAAGGAAGATTAAAACAGACAGTGTAATTTCAGTTGGAGCAGGGTCATAACAGCAGCATAATCTTCAAGCAAACAATGAGATACTTTCAGAGTCAAACAGAAATATGAACACCACTAACTGTTCTTTCAGAACATTTAACCACAGGTACTTTTTGCTCACTTTGTTCCAGAGAAGAGGAAGATTCCACCCTATGGAGGTTCCCAGAAGATGAAGACGGACAAGATAGCTGAGCGAAAACCAAAAGGATAAAAGGAGCATCAGATGAACAAATGGCCATAACCCTTTGGCCATAACCCACTGGCTTTCATTTGTTACAGTTCTGTTAGACACCAATCTGGTTCACAGCAAAACTCCAAATAACAGTCAGTGTGAAAGAAAGGTCAGCCTAATTCATGATGCACAGAGGTAGGTAAATATTCAGAGTATTCTACTCATTATCCACTTTTTTCCTCATTCTGCCCATCTTCTTGTGTAGTAAATGCACACACCCTAGATGTAACTCCCTACTAGGTTTGTATCCTAACTTTCACATAGAACAAGAGAAACTCATGCAACTGGGATCACGAAAATCATGAACAGGTTGCAGTTCATGGTTAGACATGCAATTCTTGTCAGTTTCCATCGTAACTCACTGTAAGCTACTTAATTTACATATATCTCAAGGCTGTAAGAAAAGGTTATTTAGTCACCAGAATTTCTTCTAAACCAGTGATACCAGCAGTGGGTTGCTGGACAAGAATAACATGCCTGTTTAAAGGAATTAGACACCAGAAGGCTGTCTAAAGCCCTTTTGAATATCCCAAACTGCCAGCTCAAAGATGCATCAGGGAATCACACTGGAAGAATCCAGTTTAGCCACATTTGTTGGATGAGACTATACTGTTTCTATGACGTGCCAACTTTATAGCTCTTACAGTCTGATACTAGGAATTACTGAGGACTTCAAGTTCTTACTGACTAATAACTTCTAGACTAAGGTCAGTTACCTCAGCAGAACAAGCTGACGTCTCTGCAGGTCTCCAGATGTGCCCTTCGTATCCAGATGTGCACTGTGATTTCAGAAGGGCTTGCAGAAAGCTGCAGGTGACCCCAGCACAGGCTCACTGCTGCAGTCCCTGCCTTTATAGGGGACATGAACCATGCCATCACTTTGGCAGCTGCACTAATCCAAGTGGAACATCAGCCAGCCGTCAGATCAGTTCAGTCGTGAAATCAGGAGGGTAGAAGTGTCTGGGGTTCTGGGAGGTTTTCTATTGTTTTTAATACAAACAACACAATTTCAGTTTTATGTTGGAAAAAAGAATGCCACTGAAATCCCACTGAAATCAGTCACAAATAAACTAGAGAAGGAACAGCGGAGACACATCCTGAATAAAAAGTAAAGCAGAAGAAAGCAGATGCTTTACTTTAAAAGCACCTATGCAAGTACAACCTCTAAATATAACCCATTTTAAAATGCCATAAGAACTTACAGCACAGTGATGTAGTTTCATCATCGACCGCTGTCTGTACAAACTCACTTTCAAACTGTCAAATTGCTACTGACTCAGTCAACCACTTGACAAAATGCAGGGTCAGAGTAGAGCAGCGTGCAGTGTGCACAGCCTCACCATTTAGGCTCTATACCCCATTACCAGACTTTGGAGGCAAGGAGGAAACAAAGAGAAGGAAAAAAAAAAGATTGGCTAGATTTTGTTGTGAAAATCAATTGGATTTAAACAGTCTTGCACCAGCCTGCAATGCCAAAGCTCTGCGACAGCACCAGGAGACAGACATTGGCAGGCTGCTTCCTATCAGCTCTTCCCTCTCCCGCACCACTGCTTGGAGCATTCTAAGAAGCTACAAATTTCTTGGCTCTCACTGTTGTCTTGTACAGGGAGTGAGTCAGACATTTCATCATGCCTAAGAGCAAGACAACTTGAAGATGGCAACACTGCAAGAATAAACCAAACCCACAAACAAACCCAAGAAACACTGCCCCCTTCCCATGCTGCACGTCTAATTTTAACACAGGAGCTTTGGAGGAACCTTGGCAGGAGGCAGAGGTTTAAAAAAGTAACCTATGGTGTGGGAACAGAAGCTTTCAAATTTACCAAGTGCACCATAGAGCTAAAGAGCTTCCATGCACGAGAAGTCAGACAAACGAGTTTAATAAAGCCAAAAGGAGATATCTAACCAAACTGTTCACTTAGCTTGGTTGAGTAGGGGAGGTATCTTAAACATCAGGCTGACGTCTTCCAAGGGAGGCCTCCAGGTACAACCAAGGCAAGTGAAGGAACCAAAACCCAACAGAAGTATGATAACTTTTAAAATGATCTTTTATTTTTAAAGACAGCCCCTTCTGGCTGCAAACTCCTCACAACCCAGTTCTACTCCAATTTAAAACTAGAACAGTCCTCTATAGCCATTACACTGGCGTGAAGTTTCGGGCAGGTCAGAATATTGGTCCTTGCAGCTGCATGACTTCCATTTTCTCAGAAACAGTGTGTGCATAACTGTCAAAGCAGCCATCCACCGTTAATGAAAAGGCTTGGGCAGAAGGCTGGATTCTGAAGGTTGAAATGACATGTAAGCTCTGAGACTGAAGGTGTAACTGAAACTTTGGGCAGTTTTCATGACCAATTGTGGGATGTGTACTCTGAAGCTTCCTGTTCCTGTACTAAAACCTAATCAACTTCTTGACATTTGTGATTTAACAAGTTTGAGTAAGAGGTTAAAACATGCAAGAGACTCCCTAAAGCAGTCATTAAATTCAGGGTCACTTAACAACTGCACTGTAGATTTTCATCTAGAAAACCAAGTAAATAAGGTCACTACAAAACTGTATGAAACTACAGTATGGAAAGTGACAGAGCAGCTGTTTACTCAAAACTAGACTTGAAAATAGCTTTACAAAGGTAACAGCTGTTCTTCCTGCAGTAGAGAATACAGAGAAAATCCATTTTCCACACATTCAGACTATGTGGCCAGCAGAGGTGAATTTGAAAATGAAGAATGCTTTGTCCTCTGTCAACACCTTACCCATGAAAAACTATCACCACACTGACCTGACATTCTGACCTGCAAAGCATATTTCAATTTCAATTCTATTTTTAAAGTAATTGCTGGGAAAAGGCATGAGTCACCACCCTGCTTGGGTCCCCCTCGACTGGACAGGCACCAAGTGCTATGTTTACTCTACAGTTTCCCAAGTCAGAACAGGCTCTGGCATTACCACCTCCATGGGTTTAAAGAACATGGGCCCTACAGTTCAGTTCCCTAAGCCACCCAGCAATACTGGCCTCTAGCTCCATCCTTCTCTTCCCAATTTGGCAAAGGTGTTTGTTGCTGTGCGGCACTATAAAGTCCAACTCTCCAACAGAAAGGGATCACACTTTTTCAGCCAAACCTGGAGGCACCTTGCTTCTGATAAGGTTGCAGCTGTTGCTCTCCATCTGTTCATCAAATTCACTGACACTGAAGGTCAATCAAATCTAAAGAGAAACCTTGCTGAAGCACAGGTGAGAAACACAGCCTCTACATTTGAAACAAAGTCTGGCGCATTCAATGGAGCTGATATTGAAGGGTCACATAGCAGTCATCTGGAGGAACTCAATGCTCAAATACTTGGAAAACGGGGCAATAAGCAAGTGATAAGGAACACACCTTACACATGATGACAGAGGAAGTCAGCATCCTGGGTGGTAGTTTTATGCACTCCCCAAATCATAAGTTTAGCAGCAGCCAAATGGGTTGCTCACAATGATAGGAGAGTTAATAAAGGGACACAATACTGAGATTAGACTGTAAAGAGAAGTGGAAACCAGAATCTGTGGTTATGTATCCCGTCAAACCTGGATTTCCCATTCATCCTGTGTCATCTGGTTTATTCCCTCTGAAGTATGAGATGAGTTACATACTCCACCGGCACTGCTGCCCTCAGAGCCAGCAAGGCCCATGCTGCTGACTCACCTACGGAAATCCTTAGTAGTTTGATTGGGTCCAGGCTCTTCATTACAAAGGATCCTTTTAAGACCTCAAGAAATAAATCATCTGCCTGGTTGCCTTTAATGAAAGCACTGTTACACAGGAAAAAAGGGGATGATGGAGCATGAAACAATATCCACGGTGGAACAGCCGAACCAGGAAAGAGGAATGTCTGAAGAACAGAACGACAGACTGGAGATTAAGAAGAGAAACAATAAAACAATAAAGCAGTATGGAAATGAAGCAGGAAGGCATAAATAGGAAAAGTACAAATGGAATGAAAAGTTAAAGTTGGCTATTTGTTGTGAAAAGGACAAACACACCTCATTACAACAAAGAGTTGGTAACGTATTCCCATGTACTAACTTCCCATGCAACAATCACTAGTTGTTTTAGTGGACTACAGCTGTATGCCCATAAGAAATCATTTCCACATAGTACCAAGGAACTTCAAAAGCAACTAACAAGCCTGAAATCAATCTCTCGTCTATTAAAAGTTTCACATAGCAAAATGTAACAACTGCATGAAGTATTTTAGGTTAACAATAGAGAGGAGTTCAGACCGTAAGCTGCTCCAGGCCATGATTCATTCATGGCGCTCTGCCAGAAAAATAAATACATTCAAGACCAATGGCCTCAAGGGGAAAGGTAGGCCACTCTTTAAAAAGCACAGAGATAAATGATTTACAGAACACAGTTTAAGATTTCAGCCTATATGGATGATGAGGAAGGACTTTCTTACGCCTCACAGAAGATTTACTGCGCAGACTTGAATGTTGGCAGCGTGTCAACAGATGGAGCAAACTAGGAACTATTAAACTGGGATTTGCAAAACTCTCTCCAAAGAGCAAGAAATGACCCATGATATTGCTATACAGAAAGCAAGTTCATAAAGCCAAATCAAGATATGCAATGGGTATTTCAGCCACGCAAGGCAGACACGGCCAGTTCAGGTTACAAACTGTACAGGAACACCTGCAATGGGAAGGACTGGTCCACGGGCAGTGTGACAGGCAGTTTAAAGGTTGGGAGGGCTTGACGCCATACAGCATCTGCTGCACATAAAAATGTTTAATTAGCTGCTAAACAGCAAGCAGTACAGTCCTGGGTTTCCTACAGGAACATTACTTCTTGAACAAACGCCCTTGCTTAGCTTGCAAGGTTCAGAATGAAGACAACTGTTTCACTATGGGAGCCAAGGCCAACTCATTCTCACACATCAGATTGACTTGTAATTGACTTCTAATGTTCTGAACCACCATTTCAGTAGCAGGCACCTTCTGAAACACCAAAACCACTTCTAAATGTGTCTTATTTTAATATTCAGAACATGAACTACATTGCTAATGGCTCTGAAATGAAAGCTGTTCTTTTAAACGCTTCCCTAGAGTTACAACTGCATTTCATCATTTAAAGAAATTCTACGTTTAACTACTGCTCATCCCCAATCTTAGCAATGAGGAACAGCAGAGGAGAAGAAACAGCCTCTCATGATGTGAGATGTCCCCATAGGATATTCTGTTTAAAGCTCTGGTACACAGACATCTCCCAGGTACTCTGAATAAAAGGGAAAACAGCCACAACTTCAGGTTAACAAGTAGGAACCACCAAAGGGAACAAGCTGTTAGCATCCAGCCTTCGCTTGCGTTGCAGCCACATCCCAGGAAGGGCTCAGCAGTGCCCAACTGTACTGAGACATCACACTATTCTATTTTCTAACTTCTGTAGATTCAAGCCCAAGCTATATATTGCCATTACTCTCAAGAAGGAATCACAGACCTATTCAGTAACAGTAGTAACGTACGCGTTTTAAGTCAAGCATGTGATTAAATGCTCTGTTAGTAAGAATTCTCAAGCAGATGTTGGGCAACCTTTCGACACACGATCTCTCTCAACCAGTGCTTGAAGCAGTTATAATTTATGAGCTAGTGGTTTCACATCCTGTGGTGCTGTTATTTAACCAGATTTAAGAAGCCCCATCCTTGCCTTTTTGTTACAAAAAGCACAGGTTGGTCAGGATGGTTTTGTTCAATGCTGTTCTTTCCCAGTAAGGCTCATTATGTAAAACTCCACTTAGCTGCACTATTACAGGAGGAGGGGATTAGCTTCTTAAAAGGTAAGAGGGTCTAGTTTTGCCACAAAAAATGTAATTCATTTGGTCATATTGCTTACTCTATGGATACGTTTTTGCTCCATCTGTGCACCACAGATGTCCTATATTCTTTCAGCTTGTACATTTCCATGCAGCACCTAGGAAACTCTGCATCCTTGAGGAATTCTGGGAATTGCAAAAACGCAATAGTTTTCATTCACAGACATAAAGAGAAGATAAATGAGGCAAAACTTAGAGTAAGATTTCAATTGTTAGCCTTCATTGTCGGCTAAATGTATTCAGAACATGGAACAAATTCCCAACAATCCAGTGTGCAGCAACTGGCACTTTTTAAAAAGCAACTGTATTTTCCTGCTGCCAGGATTCATGTTCCAGAATTCACACATGCAGAAAAACAGCTTCACTAAGAGTGACCTCACTGAATCTGCCGTGGATGAATCCTCACCAACACCGAGCATCCCCTCCGTTAGATGGAGTTCAGGCTCACTTAGACCATTTCCCACACAGCCTTAAAAGAAAATAAACACAAGTACAAAAGAAAGCCCAGAACATATAAAATTCAATTACATTAAGAATAAATAAATCATTCAGCTAACTGTTCATGCAGAGGGTTATTTTTGAAATGGTCGTGTTTCCTACAGGGAGATGTGACATGATGTGCTCTCAATTTCAGTTTCCAAATTTTCTTGTATCCCAAAGACTTTCACAGCTCCCAGTAATACAGTGGACCCCACTGAGACTTTACTAACACCAAATTATTGGTGTTAAAAAAAAAACAATCAGTCTTTTGTCCGTGCTCCTGCCCATATGCAGTTTCCCCTACAATGAACTTCATTTGGGACAGAAAATACAAGCTGTTACCTCATCAGATGACTCAAGCAGGCAGTTCTGCCAGCACTGCACTTCTTACCTGGGAACTATTTCATTCAGAAGGTCATGACTCCATCCTGAATCTGTCCTTGTGCTGCTCATTTGTATCTGTTGGGGTCTGTTTCTACCACTGGGATCAGTATTCTCTGTTGTTACGAGTTTTCCACCGAGCACACCTAAGTAAGTCAACATCTGATTTCAGATTTCTTTTTACCAGAGGTTATGCTGAAATGTAAAAAATTCTATGCTATTTTGGGTCGTCACTACATACGTACTTAATTTTAAGGTGGATAGGGTATATTTTTGCATAACAGACTTCTAAACTATGCAGCCAAAACCCAAGGTTAATTTAATTTAAGCAGTGGCTTAAATTCACTAGCTCCATTTCTTATAACAGAAATTTTTCAAGTTGGGGACTTTGGCCTCTTTACTGACAGACAATGTTAGTGCTGTACATACAAACGTCCTCTAGTTGAAGTCACTTCTTAAGCAGAATATGCCATCATAATAAGGATAATCAGCCTCTTACTATCAGAAAGGAGGCATTTGAGGGGATTTGTCTTACAAATTCTAGATCTACCATCAACAGATAATGCAACTTATTAAGAATCTGCCTGTGACCTTGGAAAGTTACTACTGAACAGCAACAGTATTTCCCAAGAAAGCAAAAAAAGGAGAAGAGGGACACATTTCCTGCCTCTGGATTCAAATTCTGCCATTTGAAACTCAAATATTCCAAAAATGATATTTGAAAGGTCCCCTGTGATTGCAGGAAGCCTGACTCATGTGACACACAGGCATATATTTGCTGTCTTCTTCCTTAAATTTAGGCTTTGAACTGCTCCCTGGAAATCATTAGCAGGCAATTTTATTCCAATATTTTCTTTTGACAGTGAGATCACTCAAACAAATGCAGCTTGAGAGATGGCCCTATGGATCACAGAATACACCACAAATAAAGAGATGCTGGTCAGGAACGAGACATTTTATTTCCATTTTTTTACCTTTCAATTATTTTTATCATTGATGCTCTCACAAGTAAAATGTTCTCGTCATTTATTTTATTGAGAAAAACATCCAAAATCCACAAGCCCACCAAACTCAGTGCAAAAAATATTCTGTTTACAAGAGATGCACCAGATCTATTGTGTCAGCACATCAATACTGCCAGAAATGTCCACTCTTTAATGGCATGTTAAATGTAACACGTTATGTACAAATCCAGTTTTCTTTAGTTTAGCTAATTGAATTAAGCAAAGGAGAACAAATGTTATCTTTGTGGACGGTATTTTCAGGAAAACAAGAATAAGGAATCAATTAAATAATAGGTACTTTTGTTCATAGACTTTGAAGGACTCGATCTTCTGCCAAACAACTTTTCATTACAACATTCATGTGCCAAACACATTCCATTAATCCACTTAAGTAGTTCCCGAAGGTCAATGAGAATATCACTTTCCTTCTAATGAGGACACTTCTGGCAATGCTTAGCCATGAACTGGGCATCCTCTCAGTCTCATGAAAGGAACATCCAGTTTTAATGAAAGGATCTGATACGTGACAAGCCTCTCATTTCAAACACTCCCACTGAAAGTCATGGTCAAGGGTTTTTAGATTCAGCATGTCACCCATCTGAGAAAGCCCTGACTTCTCCTGAAGTCCACCCTGCAGAAGCACCCAGTAAACATCCTCAAAAGAATTCTAATGGTGAGCCTGTACATGAAGAAATAATGTGGTTTAAGAGGACAGCTTCGTATCTACTTACAACACAATGGACTCAGCTCCACAAGTCCCTGGCAGAACTAAAACTGGGACAGTGAGTATTTTGTAAGACCCTGAGGGTAGCTTGGAAAATAAAGCTAGCAATGCATAGAAAAGGAGTGGCTTTGGGTTGGAATTCCGAAGTACAATCTGATCTCTGAAAATCCAAGCTACAGTGTATAAGAAAATTCATCACAGTATTTACAGAGTACAATTCCTTTGCCCTATCACCATGGAACCTTCCCCCCACTAACAAAAGCCCTCTTTCAGTAGTAAAATTGAGCATGTAAGTTATTCAAACAGACTTCTTAAATACACCTTCATCTTCTCAAACAGGCAAAGCAACATCTGCAAAGTATTTAGTGAAAAAAGTACCATTTATTTACCCATACACAGTATGTCAAGACTCAAGATGTCTTCCTTAACCATCCCTTGGTCATTTTATATAATTTCTTCATACTGTAAGTTACAGATTTCTTTACCCCTAAAAAACAGAACACAAAAAATAGACATAAGATTGTAATAAGATTGCAACAAGATTGCCAAAAATAAGGTTCTTACTACCTTGACTATTTCCCAGAAGAATGACAGCCTAATCCATCAGGCAGACATGCAAATAAGCTTCTTGTCATATTCATAACACTGAATAATGACACAGAAAAATAGTTTTCATAGTACCAAGGCATGCAAAGTAGGGTGGGTTCATTCTGAAGGCCTGACGATGGTGCATATAACCATGTTGTATAGACCAAGGTATAGCAAATGTGGAGGGTGATGATAAAACTCCTACATGCTAAACATAGGGTTTTAAACTACCTCTGTCTGCTGCAGACCCTCACCAAACCAGTATGTGATGCTTTCCAAGCCCTTTCTGACCTGCTGCTAGATAGGTTGTCAGGCTGTACTCTTGCCTAGTAATGGACACCAGCAACCTGACAGACTATATTCCACTGCAGCACCCAAGCAGGACTATTCAGAGGCTGTTAAGTGGACAGGTTAATGAGCTGGCCATGTCTTAGAGAACCACCTAGTTGTTGAAGCATTTTGCTCTTAAGACAGAAGCCCACCACCAGATTCTGTAGATTAGATGAGGCCTAATCAAGAACCACAGCCACGCGAAAGCTGTGCAGCCAAAATGTTACTGAAGGGATAAAGGGGAAGGAGAGAGAAGGGTGAACGAAGACGAAAGAAGAGTCTTCTCAAGCAACACAAGCAAACTCCACATGACTGGTACACAAGGTTTATACTTCCAAATCCTACTTTGACAACTTCTGGTAAGCAGATTTCAGTTAGCCCTGATTGATGCCATACATCAGGCACTTGATTGCCTTCTTGTAGAGCAATTCTACACAGAGTTGAGAAGCACCATGCTGATGCTCATCTTGATTAAATGTACCAACCCAGAGCACTGCTATGCAAAGCCTTGTGAGTTAAAAAAAAACATTAAGTTTTTCTCATAGGGTATGTGCTGCTGATTGTTGAGGTGGAAATCAAGTTGTTTCAATGAGTTGTGAAGTACATTATAACCTGCTTGAAGATTTTGTTATTGCTTCATCCTAACTAACAGCAGCTACCACTTTGTAAGTGAGAATAGCAGCACATCTGCAAGAGAACAAAACTGCCTAACTTGTGTAATAAAATGACATCTGTGTCCTAGGTAAAATTAGATAATATTGAAACAAGGATGGGTATGGAAAACTAGATTAATAAGGCATATACACAGGTGAACTGAAAGAGCCAAAAATAACATGATGATGACAAACAACTGTAATTTGGCAACACTGCCAGTATCAGAAGTATATCATGGATACCAGTATGAATACCCTGCTGCATGGATGTTGCCTGGACCACTTTTGCTTCAAACTAACTTGTCACTTGTTTACAATAAGCCTCATGTGCAGCCAGAACAGCTGCCATGCTCTAGCACCACCCTGCAGTAGCCCACAGGTAGGGAGCTCTGGTGAACACCACACTGTTACATCAGGCTTACAAGGAAGGAAGGAATTTCTCAGCTTCAGTAAAGCTACAGAAAGATTTTGCAGCAGTCATTGCCTCCAAGCTTTTACAAGCTGTAGATAGAAAGACACTGAGGACGATTCCTACCCTTAAACACTGTCTGAAGTTTTACCAGAGATGAGCCTTCTCTTACAGACAGAGTAAAAAAAGATGGAGTCTTTTGATGAGTTTAGTCATTTAGTACTTGGAAACTTCAAATGCTGTTAGTCTTGGCATTGCAACAGGGCTCGGACATCCTAACCAGGGCAGCTACTTAGTTTTCTCTCGCTGTTGAGATGGCCAAAAATCACACACACACACACACACACACACACACACACACACACACACACAAACACACACCACACACATGTTTTCAGTGACTTAGGAAGAAAAAATAGGTGTTTTATTACTACAAACCACTACTTATAGACCTTTTCTAACCCACACCTGTCTTTGAGCCATTGGTCAATATTAGTTAGCAATGGCACATTATTGGATGACCCTTTACCACATTACTGAAGTCCATCGTTTTGCCAAGTTCTTTCTTTGTAGCTAGTTACTCCTCTTATCTGACTCGCTCCTCCAGATGCCTTTTACCTTCCCATTCAGATGCCTTTGGTGCCTCATTTCTCATGGATACACTTTAACATCTTTGAGACAGAGTTCTAACTTCATGCCTTCAGTCAGGGAATCCATGGGCCTGCCCTAGGCCCCCCCTTCCCCCCCCAGTTTTCCTCCTTCCAGACTTTTTTGATTGAAAAGATCACCCAGAACACAAAACCAGAGTGATTTTCCACATTACAACAGCCTAATCACACCCTTGCAGATACAAAACCGAAAAGGCAAGTTTTGAATGCTGCACAAACAGCTTTCATTTTGGCACTTACATGCACAGACTAAGAAGTGTGCTTTATTATATTTACTGCAATCTTTCTTATACTTAACAGAACACTGTTTGCCTGACAAAACTTGCTAGAAGTGCAGAAAAGCAATTTAGCCATAAATCACAGTCTGACACCACAGAACACAGGGGAAGTCTTCTGAACAAACAAGAAACTTCAACCTCTGTTTAGCCATCTGCTGCACTGGACTTTTTACTGGGTAGGAAAGGGGAAAGGGTATGATAACGTTTGATTTCGGAAAGGCCTTAGAAAGTAATCAATTTAACACGAAATATTTTAAGTGAAAGATGCATTCAGCATCAGCAGTCTAGAGTCACAGGAAGTCAAATGAGTCTGCAGCAATAAGGAGAAGCGCATGCTCCATTTCTGAAGGAACATGATAGATAGCAAAAAGCCTATCATAACAAATATGCTGCACATATTCAGTTCTGCACTTCCATCTCTAATTGCAATGTACTCAACTGTACTTTTTATAAGGAATCATCCGTACATACACTTCTCAACATGTGCATCCCATATGTAACCTCAAACTTTCCTATATTTAATAGGTTTTTGCTAAAAGCAAGCACACTAATGAACTCACAATGGACTTCTCTTTATAGCATCTCAACTAACAAGTAAATAATCATGTACATTTTGAAGCACCTCACATATCGGCATTAAAACTGCACATGGTGCAAGAATTCCTGTTGCAGAGTTAGGCCAGACTGAGCTCAGGCAGAGCCCATAAATGAGAAAAGTGATTCCAATCTCCAAAGTTAAAACTATGTAAGTGTACAGCTTTGGAAATTACCATCCAGTCTCTTAGGTACTATCCTTGCAGGATTCAGTGCCTCACATGCTGGAGCTGCTCTGTAGAACCAATGTTCTGCTGTTCCAACGAAGCCAGTGTACTGAAGTGCGGTATAGCATGTGGCAAATCAACAGTGAGACAGCTGATACAGCCCTGCAGGACTGTAATTAACTGTGCTGGCACTGCAGCCTGCAAGTCAGCTTGTTCTATCAGCTTGCCAACTTACCCTGCCTCTTGCAACAGCTCCACATAAAGAGGTTTTTCTCCTTCATATTTTCCCCCTGCAGGGAGCACTCGCCTCAACTCCACCCACCAGAGCCTTATGTAATAAATGCTTACATTTCTGCCCTAGCACATCAGGCTACAAAGCAAAATACAGGTTTATACATACAGCTGGTTTCTTAAAGCAGCCCTCAGGGTGATGAGTCACATCTGTAGTAAAAGTTAATGGTTGCAATTATGGCGCAGTCTCAGCATCTGAAGCAGTTGGACCACATGAAAATGTCTTTCTACTTCAGCTATGAATCTATGACTTGGTGGTTCCACCTCCCCTTTAGATTTTTCCACTATACGCTACAGAACAAAGACTTAATGCACATGGAATCAAGACCACAGCAGTTCAGAGTAAACAGCAGTTGTATCTGGTTTTACTTAATGATCCATGTTGGGTTTTTTGGAAGTGTCAGTGTTGTAAGACACTAATTTGGCTGTAAGTCCCCCACAGTTTCCCAATAGATATGCCTGGCTGTGATATTCTATATTGCCTTTTGAAAAGAAAAACTAATGCATATACTGCTGAAGAACTGCCATGTGGAGGCAAATAGTTACATGCCATCTGTGTTCCATGCACATGCAAACCTCTTAAACATTCACGGTGCAGTGGTATGCAGTATCTGCTCTGGCAGATGATGAAGCCAGCAGCTATCACAAATCTACAGAATATTTGGTATGTAAAACTGCTCCTTATAGTTAAAAAAGATCCCTTAAAGACACAGTATACTAACATCCCAATCCTAAGTAAACAAGTGTTATTCAGAGCAGCTACAAGCATTTGCTCGAACTTAACAGCATCCTGAACAATTGCTTCAACTGATTCTTAAGTCATAATATCTGATTTAAAAGTACTTTTCAAGGCTGCAGTACTCCTCTAGGAAGATACAAAGAAGAAATCTAAGCTAAAGCAGTTCAACGTCTCCTTCAGAGGAGCTAAATATAAGAACTTCAGAGTTAGTTCCCAAAGACCAGGCAGACTCTGGCTATGTGGGAAAATAAATCAAGGGATGGTGCCATCCCTAATAGGAAACAGAGCAGCAACCCCACCACAGACTTGAAGAGATGCACAGGCACATTTTCAACAACTAAATAGGGCATTTAACAACAAACAAAAACACAGAGCTTGAGCTCAACTCTAAAACCACACTGGCAGAGAAAGATGAAAAAGGTTCTCCTAACTGGGTTGAAATCCTTTATTTTGCTTGTGCTCCTTGCCAGTGATGTTAATACACAGCATGCCACCTCAGCAATGAGTACTCTCCATTTAACATTTCATTTACTAACAGGCTGTACATTGGACTCTCATGCTACAACCAGAGAGCAGGCATTGCACTTCTTGTTGCTGATAGAACAATCAGCCAAGAGAATCATTTTGTGTCCCCCATTACATTTCAAAACGAATGATGGCCATGCAGTAAGAACTGATTCTTTGGAAAGCAGACACAGGACAAAAGCATTTGTACAGTTACTAGGAATAGCATGAAAAAAAATAGAGCTTGTTTACTGGAGCCACTGATTTCATGAATATCTTTCATAATTCCCTTATTTTAGCAACTATTCTTTACAGCAGCACGCAAGGACAGAACCATAATACTTTTCCTAAAGACTCTATTAGAATGTGTGAAAATAAGTCTTAGGGGAACTGAACATTAGACAGGAGTTGATTAAAGAATGAAGACAGGAATGCAGCATCCTTAGGGATTACATTTAAAATTCAACTCTTTCCTACAAAACACACTCCTTGCATGAGTCAATCAAATACTTTCAGTGAAGGAACCACAACGTTTTGTCTGAGTCCATGTGTATCTATATGAATAGGAGCTGATCAGAGCCCCAGGAAATTGCAAAGCAAGGTGCTCAAGCATTACTGCCTGCCCTCTAGTGACCAAGCTTTACATTAGGAAACTGAGGTTGGGAAAAAAACATCACTAGAAGCTCCAGTGAGGTTTAACATAAACTCAGTCAGAAATGTTTGGAGAAAAACAGTAAAAAAATCCCCACAAACAACATGAAAAAAATCTTCTACCAAGCCCTAAAACCATGGAAACCCATAACTCATCCTTCCTCCATCCCAGGGATGATCACACCAACACACACCTGATAAACGCTGAGGTCACTTGCCTGGTCAGTTAAATTTCATTTCTTCCTTGATGGGCACTACAATGTAGGGATTTTGATTACAAAAGCACTATTCCTGTGCTTCCATCCACCTCCAGCAAGTGAAGCAGGGGCAGCTCTAGTGAGGCCTACACACAGGCCTGTAGGGAAGCAGGGCTGCTCCTGCACTAGCAGGGCAGGCAATGCTCACCCTGGGTGCAGCGCCCATGTCACAGACACTCCTGGTCCAGCAGAAGCTGCAGGACTCCCTTTCTCCAGCCTGGGTGGCCCAGGAAGGTGATCCCCATGGGCAAGCTCTGCATTCATTAAACGACATCCAAAGCTTAGGAAATGCCAGAAATGGTCCTTTTCCAAATCTAACTAATTTCCCTCAGCACACCATCTGTGAGTAACCCCAAAAGACCAATCCTGAATCCTGCTGCTAATGGTTTTGGCCAGATATGTGCAGAAGTGCATAAACACAGTTAAAATAAACAAAGCTAAACTATGCCAAAAGTAAGAGAACACCTCTCAAGCATCCTTGCTCAAATTTGGCTTGTAGTTGAGGCAAAGGATCACAGTCACTTGGCTCTACCATCATCAAACTGCAGAAAATGCACTAGTAGAAAACACACAGGTTTAGACTGTGTTACTCTATGAAGCTGACTGGTTAGAGGACAAGCAGAGTTTGGTTTAAAGGGAAAACAAAAAAGCACCACTACATGTGAACCAAAAAGCAGTTAAGACTTTTAAAGCAAGAAAAGGCATTTCACAAATACCTACTTTCCGATGCACAAAACAGAAAACATGGTGAAAATTGCAAGACCTACTAAACGATGCATTTGAGCTCCCCAGAGTTCTAGTAATGATAAAGGCTGTGATTTACTCTGTGACACAAAAAAGGAGCTAACAATTCTCAGAGGTGATTTTCTGTTTATCGGAACAGACAGAGGGAAGCATAAAGAATCTGACAAAGCTTATGTGTTCCTATTCACAACCTGCTTTGCTATATGGGTGAGTCAGACTCCTGACTTTCACAAGCACCAAATTCAACAGGATAATTATTCTTCCCTGTGAGGGTGCTGAGGCGCTGGCACAGGGTGCCCAGGGAAGCTGTGGCTGCCCCATCACTGGCAGTGTTCAAGGCCAGGCTGGACACAGGAGCTTGGAACAACCTGGTCTTGTGGAAGGTGTCCCTGCCCATGGCAGGGGTTGGAACTGGATGAGCTTTAAGGTCCCTTCCAACACAAACCGGTCTGTTGAGTCTATGATATCTTTGCCTTTGACCCTCCCCTCCAATTATTTCACTCTACAAGATCTACTTACCATGGATTTATAAACAGGTTACAAGCTGGCATTTCTACAAGAGGCATGTTATGATACAAGAAGTCTTGACCACTAGCTGGTAATTTTGACAACAAATCCTAGAAGAAAGATGTCAGCTATTTGGCTGGAAACCTTACGATTAGAAACTAATACCTGCAATATGCCTAACTCATATAAAACAAATACTTGTTTTCTCAGGTGGAGCCAAGTCCTTAGTCTCCTCCAGCTATCAAAGCTTTAATCCTGAGCTAGACTATTAACAGAATCATATAAAAAGTACAACTGTTCCTGCTTATTTTACTCAGCAGACCATTAACAGTCCTAAATAACTGCAATTTGTGTTTCTTTACAAGGAGGTAGGAAGTATAACGTGGAGCAAACAACAGCAGCTGTAGAAGTCTGGTTTAAGGATAGTTCAGTAGGAAACTATATAGCTGCTTTTAAAACCAGTAATGGCATCATTTGTATATAACTGCTTTTCTGGAAGAATTAGGAATAAGTATGAATGAGTTCAGAGAATTATTTGAGTAGCTTCATGCAAAGAGTTTCCACTTTACAGGGATCCAGACTAGCTCCTGAGCAGAGTTTAAAGATAATGAAGGGTCAGGTCTCAAATCTTTCTTTCAAACGGAGCTGCAGTGCTTTCAGCTTTTTTAAAATGTAAAAATCAGGTCCCCTTAAAATTAGATATATTCCAGAACTCAGAAAAAAATGATGAAGCTCCAGCTCTGCAACTGGTAGTAACTTTCATTTAGTTCAGAAGACCTGGGTAGCTGAAAAGCATCCCTAGTTCCCACACAAACAAGTCTTCTTTCCCTCTAACCTTCTCTCTCATTGACTTTATAATGCCTTTTTTCTGAAGTGATCAATCGTGAGGTATGAGAGTTACAGTAATATCCAAATGCTCACCAAGTATAGTATTCAAATACCTCTGCTACTTGAATACCTGAGGTCTTCAAATACAGACCTGTCTTCCAAGCCTGACAAAACCATCAGATCCTATCAAAGTTCTCTCCCTCAAAACTCATTCCCTCCTTTATTTTATGATGACATAATCTTATAGCCTACATAACACATTGATACCATGTACTGATCATTTAGGGATCCATTCCCACATAGAAAGACAGAGTGAATTATGAAGTATTCTGTTTCCATTTTTTAATACAAACAGAGCAGAAGTAGTGCACATCAGCCCAATCTGGCTCACATACAAAATGAAGTCAGAAGTTGGTTTTTTGCTACTTTTGGGTTTTTTGACGGTTTTGTTTAAGGGTCTTATAGACTCTAATTCCTTTTGGCATTTTACGATTTCTCAATAGTTCTATAATGCTTCTGCTTTAAACATTGCCTTTAGTTTCCAAGGTCTTTCAATTAGACACCCAAAAAGTTTATTCTCTAAACTCTTGCAGCCAGACAGTCTTGGGGCCTTATGATTTTTACTCTATGAAATCAGGACTATGTTGATGGGAATCACACTTGCTCTTACCAGCTGTTAGGATGGTTTTAGCACTCTGCACTACGCTGGAAGATCTCACAATTCTTGAAATGCCTGCAGATAGATAAAAGTACACAGATGTTACCCATCTTCATAGTTTTTTAGGGATTTTTTTCTACTCCAACATAAACAAAGTTAAAACATATTTCCAGTTATACAATAAATCCAGCCTGAAAGGAAAACATACACTTAAACTGAGAAAGTTTCTGTTCTGCTTTGTCATACTAATCGAAAATATTCTTTAAGCTTTTTTAAGTATAACATACAGAAAAAGCCCTAAACCAGTAGTAAACGAGATAACCTGTAGGAATTAATCAGATTAATTTATTTAGTGCTTCCACTATTTCCCTACCAAAATGATTAGTCACAAAGCATCCAGAATTGTTTCATCTAACTGCTAGAATACTGACTTTCTAGAGCAGAACCATTTTTACTCATTGCTTACTGTAGTGTGAGATTGGCATTTTGCACTTCTCTGACCAAGCAGAGATGCCTGTATTGTGCTGTGTTTGTCTGGCTGGTTGCAGTTATCAGCTTCGGAGATAAGGCTGATTTAGCACTTTGCAGTGTGGCACATTCAGTTCTCATTGTCCAGCAGTTCTTAAGTATTCATGGAATAAAATTTAAAACATCAAAACGTTTTTGAAAAGTATTAGGTTTTATCTATTCTAACACATCTGTAAAGCAGACTGCCACGTGCAGAACAAAACTATGACCAAAACTGTGCATTCCTAGAGACTTAGAAATGTAAAAATGCAGGCAGCCCGGAGTCAGCCTTCCAAACTGACAGTTATTCTGCATTAACAAGAATGTAGACTGTAATTTCAAATATTATTTTTAATTCCTTTAAATCTACTTCTACAATGAAGAACAAAGCCTCAGGAAATCCATTAACAAAAGGAATACAATATTCCACCAAAAAATAAGTTGGAAAGGAGGGAAGGGAAGGAAACAAATCATGTTGAGCTAGTAAAATACCTCGGGACAACGTAATTCAGCTTGAGTAATCAACTTTGCCTTGTAGAATTACCAAATGGCTTGTCCTGTCTTTTATCTAGATTCTTGAATTAGGAAAATCTTTGGGACATAAAAGCCAAAGAGGGGTTTTGATTTCTTCTCTTAGGAGTATCAACCACATGGATACGGTCATAGCCATGCCTGTAATACCCCACCAAAACACAGCTGCAAGGAGAGTTCTCTCAGGGTGAACAACTCAGAGCTCTAAAACTACGTGTAGCTCACAACACTGCAACTCCTGCTCCCAGGTTCAGCTATCATTACATTACTGCTGCAGTCCAGCCATAGCAGCACAGAAGCTGCCATAGACTAACATGAGAGAAGGTGGACGCCTTCATGTCAAGGTGCAATTCATCCTATACTCTCAGAGGAGCACCACAATGCTCAGGAGCTCCCTCAGAAGTTGGCTAGTGCCAAGTGTTTCTCCTGCACAAAGGGAGTTTTTCCTGTGCCCAAGGAGCCTGCAAAACTGTCCCCCTGGAACTAAGATGTGTCAAGTTCTGTAAGGATGTAAAGGACTCTTCAGGTACTGAATGTTTCCATTTTTAACTCAGTATAATAAAACACTGATGTCTGCAGCTTTAGTTTTAACTTCCTCGTACAGCATAACCTCACCTCAGAGAGATTATGATGATGAGAAACACCTCAACCTTTTTCTTCAAGACTTGAACTCTCTGCCAAAGCTGGGCTAACTATGATGACTGGGAACGGGAACATCAGCAAGCCATAAAATTAATGTAGCATTGCAACATATGACTGGTAGGATATATATAGCTTTGTAATTAGATGAAGTTATGCCAGTCAAGAAAATCCTAAAGATGTAAACATCCCAAACAGAGTTGGATGGTTCTCATGGTCTAAGGAGGCCACACTAATACCCAAAGACTACTTCTTTCAGGACTAAACCAAAACATACCTTTCTGTATCAGTAGGAACGCTATTTGATACTATTTCAGAAGAAAATATACAATAGATCAGTAAATCTGTCATGTCTTAAAGGAGATTACAGGCACTGATCTAGACCTACCTTGGTGCACCACAAATCCACAGTCAGGGTCATGGGCAACTTGCAATAGGATTTCTTCCACATCTCTGTTTTTTCCAGGAGGGTCTACCAGAGAAGTTATCTTTTGTTGCAGAGTCCTTGGCAAAGACATCAATTGTGCAAATTGACCTTCTGGACTTTTGTCTATCTGAACATTAGGAAAAAATGAGACAGTAAAAACATCCAGTGTCAATAAAGCAAATTCACTTTCTCAAAGTCAGAAAAGTCCTTTGACTATCTCTGACCTCTGATAAATATCATTTCACTTCTAGGAGTCACTGACAACACTAATGAAAACTTCCCAAGCACTGGGAAATGCAGTATCCCAATCCTGAACCTGAAAAGTTAACTCACTGCAGAGATGTTCATTTTTATCCAGGGAATACTAATGTACACACATGATCTTGCTGCCTCTGTAAGCAACTTTTCATTGAAACTGTATCATTTCTGCTCTATCCAATTTCCTTTGGAAATATAAGTACACTACAATGAGAAAAACAAAGCTCCCAAAAGACCATTTAGCTCAGCTTCTTCTGCCTGAATATAATCAAACTGCACACACACACTTTAAGTTTAGTTTGAAAAAACATTTTCTCTGCTTTAAACTCAAAGCACATCTGGTTTTTATAATGGGAAGGAAACATTCATTCCACATTTTCCAATCTAAGTCAGAAATACAATGACCCTGTTTTGAACACAAGGATACCAGCATGCAGGCCTGCACATGTTTATACACAAGGTAAGCACAAATACTGAAAAATGCATAATGAAGCAGCTCTCCAAAACTGGAAGAAAACATGAAGAGCTCAATTCCTCCCACACAACGTTTTAGACAGTTCATGGAGACATCAGACAGGAGTCTAGCTGTCCTATACACTCCCTTTAGTCAAAGAAGAGAAAATGATATCCAGATGAATCACCCACTGACTACAGAGGGAGCCGACAATGAGCAGGCTCTTAACATTATGTGGGAGGAATCCACGCCTGAACCATAACTGTAAGAGCTAGTGTCTGCCTTCCATTGTTTCTGAGGAATCTATCTTTTAAGAAATTTTCTCTGCAACTCTGAGAATGTGTACTTGGAGAAGAGGTTTCTGTTCTGTATTAAAAAGCACTCCTGATAGCAGTTATCCTATTCAGACTGGGGGATAATTGCCAACAATAAACCAAGGTGTGAGGAATAATGTATTAAAGCAATTTGCTTGAAATCAACAGTAAAATAATGGCATTTAATCAACAGCTTCGATGACTACTATGGAATTATGGTCATATTTATTATTCAACAACTCATCAGTAGCATGCTACCAGGATTTGTTTAAAGGTAACACAACAGGAGTATTAATCTAACTAGCCATTTCCTTCAACAAAGCATTACTGACTCTTTTCAAGAGTCATTTAAATACTTCTTCCACCGAACTGTTCAAAAGCACATTGATACGAAAACATGGAGACAGCTGCAGTATAATAGATTTGCCTACGCTGTATTCCAAAGCACTGCAGTGAAATTGTTTACTGTACTCAGGCTTGCTTCTATCTGAACTTCAGTTTCTAATAAAGACACATGCTAAAAGGAGACATCTGGGAGATAATGACAAAGGGAACTTGAGGATAAAGAGATACCATGTAAATGAGACAGCCCATGCTAACTGTAAATTCATGTTGAAACGCATATCGCACTTGAATATCCATACAGGCACATGCGAGAGGAAGAACTGCTACTGAACCCCTGAATGTAGCATCTCTCCCCTAATTGCAATCATACATTATGCCAGAAAGGCAGAATTCAAGATACTGATAATTTTGGAGACCTGTTTCCCAAAAGCTAGGGAAAAAATGGTTTAGTATGGGTGCTTAAAGATAATGCCAGAATTTCATCTGGGTTTAGTTAACTGATCTTCATAGCTAGTGCTCTAGGGTTTTTTTTGTCAGACGCAGTTTTTGATTGCAGCTCTAAGAAGTTGCACCTCTAAGTTACAGCCTGATCTTTTTAACACAACCCATATGTTTATTCTGCACTTCCTAGACTGGTGCTTTCATATGGCAGTCATTAGAGCACACGTTTTAAAATGATATTCTCTCATTCCCTTGCTTGGGCTCTAGTTCTATGCCCATATTCAAACAAAATGAACAGTAGTTACTATATATGCAGAGACTGGTATTTAAGGCAAGTCTTCTAGTTGCAGAATTAACTAAACAGAAACATAACAAATAGCAAGTATAGTGACTACAACTGCTCTCCTTAGTGTACAATAGAAATCCTGCCTTCTGTCAATGTGATAAAAGCACTTCCACTTGCTCATTTTAAAAACCATTTGAAGAACACTTGCCTCTAGCCTTCCCAGATGATGCTTGTATACCACTTGAGGGCAGTCCTGTAGTATGTTACTGTACAGCTTCTGAAAATGGGGAACATTGGGTTCCACTATGTTCTGCACTTTTGATCTGTCTTCTCCTACTATCATTCTGAAATCACCTAGCCAAGAAAAGAGAAACAGTTAACTCGTTAGGAAAAAATGGAAACTCAGAAAGAATATAAGAGAAAGAAACAGTAAAAAGCTGTCATCTAAGACTTTATTCTCCAATTCTACTTATGCCTATATAATCCACTATGAGGTTCACCTTTTAACAGCCAAAAAATACCATTCAAATATCTTCAAGCACAGAAAATAAGACTCAAAATTGTTATGTACCCTCTTGTATGCATCATCAACCATCATCAACCCATATGTCCACATTACCCATTGGTCAACAAAATAAAACCCACCTGTGAAGTTCAGCCTTGAAAGAGGTCGTAATTGTATTTGAACCATGCATCAGTTTCAACAGATTAATATACAAAGTGACAAGCCCCATGTCTTTGTATCCAGAGACAAATAACTTTCTATTTTCCAATATTAAAAGAAAGTAATACTCATTGCCTCTGCACTTCAAGAGCAGTACCTGGACTACAGCTAATGGTGTCATGAAAAGATCACAGTATCATCTTTTCTTCTTACTCATCAACTTTTCACCCTACTACTTGATTATTAGTTTCAAAAACCAACTCCTTTTAACACAGTTACTGACCTTTACACTTTCTTTTATGATAAATGACTGAAAAGTTTCAAAGACAGTAAGTGAAAAGACAGCCTGCAATAGAGCACCTCCATTGGGTGCTACCCTGGTAGCTTCCAGGGTTACCAACCAGGAGTAGGGGCTCCGTGCAGCACATATGAACAAACAAAACCCTGAATCAATTCATTTTCCCACTTCCCACATGCAGGAGATAAATGTTGTTGCAAGGTGGCAACTTGCTACATCACTGAGTTTATTTCAATTTATGCCAAGCCACAAAACAAACACTTTCCATAGAAGCAGTACTGACTCACTGCTCTCAAAAAACACATACAAAAATAAAAGGAGAAACATTTTCCAAACTAAAGCATGAACAACTCTCTTCAGCAGTTTCCAAGGAGACAGATTAAAGTAACCCATAAAATCAGTTTTGCCTACTCGTACAGCCTCTGAAAGACTTAGCCAAAACGGCAGCAAAAAATAACATGTTATCAACAGTCTTTTTGTTGAACATTCACAACTGGGAATTACTGTGTTAGCTTCGTTCACGCAGCAGAGCCTGTTTCAGCTTACAGCATGGTAACTGATCTCCTTTGGTTTTGGTAGGACATATAAGAAAAAGTGTATCTTGGTTCAGCAGTGCTCACCAAGAATCTAATGACATTCCTGGACAGGTTTCAGGCAGGCAGGTATGCAGCCCTGTTCCAAACATCCCCAGTTAGAAACCTTTAGCCAGCCCACTGTCAGCACTATCAAGTGTTGCATTGAAGAGTCACTTGGAGTAATTTCTTGCTTCTTTTTCCCTTAGAAATTCCAACTGATCTCATGACAAAATTCTCTTACAACAAAAAAGAGTGAACAAATACAAATGAGGAGACGAGTGCTAAATGTAAAGGACAGGACATTAAAATCATAGGCAGGGACACCTCACACTAAACCATGCCACCCAAGGCTCTGTCCAACCTGGCCTTGAACACTGCCAGGGATGGAGCATTCACAGCTTCCCTAGGCAACCCATTCCAGTGCCTCACCATCCTTACAGTTAAGAACTTCTTCCTCATATTGAGCCTGAACTTCCCCTGTTTAAGTTTACTAAAGAACCTTAAACACAGCACATTCAGGAGGTAAGAGATAACAAAGTATGGGGCAGACTATCAGATGAATCAACATTACTCTGAGTGGAAAGACATTTTTTCCAAGGTTTTGAAAAGTTAAATTATTTTCCACCCTTTTCCATCACCCATACTTAGCTCTTCATAAATCAAGCAGGAATAAGGTTTTGCTTATACATCTATACCTGTGTTCTATGAATCAGCACAATTAGACTTACCAAGCTGTTATGAAACACAGCATTAAAATACAGTTGTTGAAGCATGCAATACTGTAGGCCCAAAGCAAGAGAGAAGATGACTCACTATGTATTCAAATTCCTACTGTGTTACAACAGCTCCAAGTACAGCTTTTCTCTTCAGTGACATCAGACACCATATACTAACCCGTATAGGAGAGTCCTGCAATCTGCATATAGAGGTCTTCTTCTGAGAAGCTTTCTGGTAACATGAGAAAGGCTGCTGTGACTGCACTCTTCAGATTGCTCACAAGAGCGGCTTGTAGCTTGCTGTTCTCATTCTGTGTCAGGATTTTCACCTGAAAAAGCAGAGTCATTGGAAGCAAGATTTCAGAGAAGTGCTGCTGAAGATGGGCCTAGAAATGTTATTCAATCCATCATGAAAATAAGTCAGGAATTTATTTAAGATCAGATCCTGTTATTTTGGTACAATAAATAGTGTTCCCTTGTGTTTACATAGTGGGAAAGAGATGAACGTCTTCTTAACAGTTCAGCAGCCTACTACAAAAGGCTGTTTTTACAAAGGGCTGCTATAAGCAACAGCCACTAACAAATCCCTAAAGAGCTATTCACCTCTTCAGAGTCATAAATTTAAGATAAATCAAAACACTAAATATGAATGTATTAACAGAAATGATCCATATGTGATTATGCAATAAGGAAAAGACCACTAATCATACTGAAAGAGAATAAAATAGCAGGAAAAGAGGGAAGTTTTCCCATTCATCTTTATTCTGCTCTTTTTTCTAACAGAGGACTCTTCTATTGCATGCTTTCAGTCGTTTCTCAGACATTAGCTGTTCTCCCAAAAGCAGCAGAGCTTTATTTCTTTATTTTGCACTTTGCATGAGCAGAATGTGAGCTCAGTGGAAACTTCACAAATACATGAAGATCACTGCAGTTGAGTGTTTATGTGCCACAAGGAAAAGTTTGTATTCAGGAAACATACAAACTGTTCCAAGACCAACTACAGAATCCAGTCACCTGGGATATGGAAATATACCTAAATAAAAAGCAGGTCGTCAGTAAGAACTGAATACAGAAACACATTATTATAGAACATTAGACAGATGAAGTCAGCCTGGTTTACAAGATGGCTAATTGTGCTCTTTCTGAAACAACTCTCCCAAAGAATATCTCCTTGTTGTGAGTTCCTGTCTCTTTCAATGTTCTGGTTGAGCAATACTATCTTGCTTATAAAGGGCAGCTTAACATTTGTTTACTCTAGAATAACTTAAAATGCAAACCCACTGGCAGTCATGAACAAACATATCCAATGTGCTTTTTCTCCCCCAGGGCCCACTGACACACAAGTTAGTTGCAGTATTACTTGAAGCATTGCCCCCACGTATAACCTGAAACAGCTGGGGTATCTTTTCAAGTAAATATTTTCCTTTATAAATGTATATGTTTTGTTAATGAAGAAAAAGTAAAACAAAAAAAAAAAAAAAAAAAAAACCACACAAAAAAAAAAAACACAAAAAAACTCAAATAACCCAGATTCAGTGAAGGAATTATGAGAATCAGACATAATAGTTACACAAAACTCCTCAGGCAGAAAGGACGTTGAGAAAGCAACATCATGGCTGGCCAATATGGTATTCAGAACATACTTTTAAATTATGATGAAGCATTTGAAGAGGGATAAAACTAGAACGATATTTCATTTTGATGTGATGGTGAATGCAACAGTACACAGGCTGCTTGTTCCAATCGTTCTGCACAGGGCTGCCTAACATCAAATCTGTATGAGAGTCTGGAATTGGTCCCAGGTAGATTTCTGAAGGAAGCTTTCCCTTCTCTGTTTTTCACTTTAAAAACACAGGTCACTGTGCAAGTAAGCATTTCAGAACTCTTCCTAACTCCTCCTATTTTGTGGTTTTTAGCATTAGAATGAAGACAATGAGCAAACACATTAAAATAGGATAGATTCATTTTGCCCTGAGTAAATACTATTTCCTTGAAAACCATGGGAGGAGTTTACTGAATGCAAACAGACATGCTCAAGTAAGTCCCAGCTAACAAGACACACTGGTCAAGAGGATAAACTAATACTTAAAATCTCATCACCTAATTCACTTACATGTACTTTCCTAACTTGCTGCCACAAGAAAACTCTAAGGAAAGACAACACAGAGAAGCCTGTGGCACCCCAAACAGACCCTCACACTACTTACAACTTAGACTAGCCCTGGAAATAACAGCCAGGTACAGACTATCTTTAAAACACCACAGTTACAGGCTTTTCCAAAGGTGAAACTCAGCAGAGATGCTATTCCTCCTCGTGGAAGGCTGCAGACTTGCTTTAGTGAAGTAAACCAGCAGTTTCAAGATGGAAATGTTCCACTTTCACTGCTCCAAAATCCACAGACAAGAAACTGCAGACGTGTGCAAAGATACTTGCAGACAAATAAAGTGCACAAACCCAATGTCATTAAAGATGCTAAAAGCTCTTTTCCAGTTCTTCAGTTAGCCACTTCCACACTGCTAAATATCACACCAGCATTTTTTCCATTCTCTTTCAAAAGATGTTTTTACAGTTTTGGGCAATGGAAAAATTCTGTAAACAACACTGTGCTCTGCCACTCCTCCGTGGGAATTTTAGGGTATAAAAAACTAAACCTCCCACAGCCTCTCCAAAATAATACAAGATATTTCTATACACCATTCATACTCTTTCTCACCTCACCTCAATGTATCAAGCACTTCCTTTTCTTTGCAGTTGCTCCAGGACAACAGTAAATACAGCTGTTTGCACTAAAGTCATTGTTACACTCTATGTTGAACAAAACATTCAGTAATACTTCATATGCTTTTTAAAATCTTCTTCCTCTGAAAAGGAATTATATGTCACTTGTGCTTATTTATTTTACCTTTTAGGTAAGGCAGCTTCCCCGCCAAGGAAACCTGTCAGTTATGATGAAATCACAGCCTACGTTTATTCAGTTTTTCAGTAGAGTTGAATGGGAATTTAGCTAATCAGCATTAGAAATTTCATACAGGATGAAAAGCCAATAAACTTTTAACACAAACAAAGAAGCCTGGGAAGAAAAGTCAGCATTTCCAAGCGGCAATTCCAAACTCCATCTATTCTGCCAAACATTCTGGAAAGATTACTTGGTTGAGGCAACCAGTTTATAACAGAAACAAAACCTCCAGTGAAAATTAAACCAAGATTTTCAATCCAGAGCAAATGTTTTAGCTCATGTGCTAGAATATCTTGGATAGCTTTCACTCAGAGTGACAGCTTTGTAATGGAACACCAGAAAGGCACTGAGCTCTTCCTCCACTATATGAGAGTGAGGAGAAAATTCCAAACTGTTAAACAATATTAATCTGGCTTCAGTCAGCTGTGCCTAGAACTGGCACAAATGGCAAATGGTATGTCAGAGATTATAGTGTGTCAGAAAACAAACCTAATACTGCGATCCCTCTAAAAGAGGCTTATTGTATATTTTTAAGAAGGTAAAGCAAGCTTTCAATCACTACCACTTATAACACATATATCAAAACATCAAATCAGTTGCAAAGCCAAAACCAGCAGACATTTGATGCCCGTACCACAGAGCTAAACAAATTTTTTGGTCATTTTTGGTGGAACAATCAAAATCCCAGTTAGTGATTTCAGAGCTTCTACAGGAAGAGATAGCTTAAACATTCACCAAGTAAACTTTCAGACCACTTCTCTAAGTCCTGTAGTCTTTATTGAATGCAAACTCCCCTAAGCATTACAAAAATAATTTGAACCAATTTCTTCTCTTATATATTAAATATGCACAAATGTATCTCTGCTGTCTTGTTACCCACCAAACAAAACACCTAATTCTGCCTTCTCATGCAAGCACATACTCCCACTGAATTTAATCAAAAGATACAAAGCACAATTTATATGTATGAAGAAGATGAAAAAGCCAAAAATAAAGCAGGGCAGCAGAAAAATGCAATTACACTGAAAATAAATATTCACTACTCACTGTTAATGTGAAATTCAGAATTCTTCCTTCAGTTATTTTTCCCAATGTATGAAGTTTCACGCTTTATAAAGATAACAGCTGTTCTAACCTGTATCATGCTGCAACAGGTCTCCAGAGACACAGAAAAGCCAACAGTGCTGAGACAATCTATTCAAACTTCCACCTCAAATAGTTCGTTAAAAGCATTAATTAACTTATGCTCCAAGGCTTGAACAGAGCTCTCCTTCCCCCTTCTCCTCTGAAGAAGGGCTTTGCACTGCTGCCATCTACTGAAAGCAGGAAGAGTCAGGCTCTCTTGAAAAGTAAAGGCCTTACTTTTTTACACCAACATAGAGGAGAAAACCCAACACGTTTAACCTATGGTTGGGTCAGTTATAGACGCTTTCACACAATTAACCAGACAGTAACTGAACAGAAAAGCAGCTTTCATCTTTAAAGATTTCCATTACATGGGTTAAATTTTGGTGACTCCTATAATTGTTATAAAAGGTAATTATGGCATTAAACATTAAAGGGACTTTGAGTTAATATAGTCCAGATATTTGAGATTTACTACAGACAGAAAACTGTGATTACCTTTGGGTTTGGTTTTCTCCACAGAACACAGAATATCCTTAAGGACAACATTTCACATCCTAGACTCCTAAATCAGGGCAGATTATTTGTTCAGTTCTGATGCACAGATCTTTAACAGCTAAAGTTCAACTACAGCTGATAATTTTCCAGCCCTGTGATTTCCTGCAGTTCAAGGCAGATAACTGAACAGACCGACAGTTACCGGTTTCTGTAGGCGTCCAGCCACATAGAGGGTTTTCCAGTGGAGTAAATCATCAATCAGGGTATCAGTGTTAATTACACCATATTTAATTATCTGGAAAAAAAGGAAAATTAAGGCTTTTGAGAAAAACCATATACCTGCACCATTTTCACTACATGATACTTACTGGAACTATCATTCATTCTAAGAAACAAACTCCTCCAATAAAAAACTGGATGTATGACATTAAATTGTTTTTATGGTTTTATGAACACAGGAGATAACTTATGGGGGGAAAAAAACAAGTGGATGCACAAAACTCTTTCAGATCCTTTCTAGAATCAAAGTTACAATAAAGTCACTCCAGAATCAATCACTAGATCAAAAGACTTCAAATCCCAAAGAAACCTAGTCTAGACAGACACTGAAATGGAACAGATCTGATCACTGAGATACAACCATTTATGAAAAGATTTTGGAAAGGTTACATTCAGTTGTTTTACCAGCCAAATGATACGATAGTTGGAATAATCCACAGTATCCTTTATGATATTGAAAGCTCTCAAGAAATAGTTTGTCAGAGACCTAAAAGAAGCAAAACCCCTGCACATTTCTGTGTACTATTAGTGAAGGGGAGGGGGTGCAGGGTGTAGCAGGGAGCTCTTTCTTTTGCTCTTCGATGTTAGAAAACAAATTGTGACTTTGTAGCTTACAACTTTCACAGTTTTTTACTAATTTGTGAGTTTCCAAACATTATCACCACACCACGTTAGCCAGCTCCAGAATTTCTGGACAAAAGAGGTTCATAGATAGTGACACAACGAGTCATTACCATATGACTAAGGGCATAAAGAGCCAAGAAAGGAATTTCATAGCAAAGATAACTGGTTCTTAAAACTAAAATTCCTTTTTATGCTAAATGAATGAGGTTTAAATCCCAAATTCTTGCCTCATACCAAAATAGCAAGCATGTAATAGACTATTTCATCTAACTCTCCAACTTTCTAGGAAGAATTCTGACATATATCCAACATTGCAACCTCACATGCTCTGAGAAACTTCAATTAGCTACATATTGCTCACATGGCATTTTTCCAAGCCTGTCCCTTCATTTCTTTTAATTTTCCATCTGTCTTAAAATAACTTGCTTTCCCTACGTATGGTTTGTTACCACATGGCAAGTTACTCAGAATCAACACCAAGATTGACAGATGCAGCATGTCCCTCCTCTGACTCCTGTCTGCACTCCTCCTTACCAAACACAGTCTAGACATTGATGCAGGAGTAGGACTTGCTGGACAAGTACTACTTATCTAGAATTATTACCGAAGCTTCACAGGTCAGGATCTGAGCCATTAAACACAGATAAAAATTCCAACTTGCTATGATAAATACTTGCATTTTATGTCAAACAGTAAGAATGCACTTGGCAATATTACATGACCAACTGCTAAAATTAAGGCCCCATTTCCCCACAATACACTTTACAACCACCAAAGCTGACACACAGCAAGTAAAAAGGAATATAAACCCATTTTCTGTAGTTCTTTAGTTTGAAATTACAAACATTGCTCGCATTTTTAAAGTGGAAGAGCAGCTGCTCTGTTTGCTTTTTAATTAATATGCTGCTTATTACAGTTTTGAGACATAAATATTGTAGATATGAGTTATGGATCAGTTACAATCTACAAGATTCACTTCCTCCACAGAAATCTGCTTTAAGCTCATCATTTCAATACTTCACACAGAAACATTTGACTTCACTTAAACTACTTGTACTTACCCTACCATTACATGGCACTAACGTATTGTAGTAAATCCCTGCTCCGTAGTTCTGCACATTGTTTATCTGCTTTGGCCCCAAAACTTTTAGGAAGGAATAATGACTCCTGTTCTTTGTTAAGTTCATCATATGCCACGTCACAGCATCATCAACAGCAAACACAAAGTCTAGCATGTTGTTCTGTGGATAAGGAGAGAGGTGTTGGGGTTTATATGTCAGGAAGCAACTATATTGATTTCAAATATACACAGTATCAAAATTCCAGCTAAATATTTTTCATCTGAGTAAAAACGTAACAAATCCAAACTACAAGCATTAATGTCAGATACAGGTTAAAGTTCTGATGGAGTTATGTGTTTTCTAACCAGCCTAGCAGTGATGGCCTGAAATTTTCCTGTTCTCCCACCTTCAGCTCTTCAAAACAAGGGAGCAGGTAATAGGATCCCCATCATCCCTGTTCCCAGCTCACCGTAACAGCTTAGGCTGCCAACAAACAGGACTTTTGCTAACACACAAGGCTGTGAACAGGGAGATGTGGGTGGGTAAAGACACGTGAGCAAGGAACCGCATTTCAGGTACATTCACTTGCTTTTGCTGATAAAACAATCCAAGCTCTGGAGGCTTCTAAGGTACGAGACATGCACTGCTCTTTTGAAGGAATCGGTCCACAGAGACTCCTACAGACAGAGCAGATGAAGTTTACAACTCATACCTGCAAACCAGTAATACTTAAGGGTGACACTGCTTCACAGTTGTTAGTACTACTTCTCTCTGTGGTTTACTAAGGCAGTACCTCAGCTCATCCGTTAATACTACTAAAAGACGGTCTGTTTGCTACTTTACCCCGGCAGATTCCTTCGTGGGAAGATTAGATGCTCTTAGAGCTCTGATATTCTTATTATCCTCTGGTTTTCTCTTTTCAGAAAGGAAAATCAGACACATTTAAAACCGCGTCTGCGGGGAGTTGCTTAAGAGGCAAGCTATAATGAGCAATGCTGCTGATTAACGATTTTTAAAAGGTCACATAAGAAATTAAATCACTATTTCCAAGCAACTCGACCCCAAACACTGAGGCAGAGCCAAGCACGCCCCTTGACCCCAAACACTGAGGCAGAGCCAAGCAGCCCCTGGAGCGTGGCAGCGTGTTTGGCTCCTTATCCGCACGTGGCACCCAGCAGCCGGGACAAGCCCTATCCCGCAGTGAGGTGCCCCACGGCGGCAAACAGAGGGGCGGAGGGCCCCGACCCACACACACCACAGGGCGCTCTGCGGGACCGGTGCTCCCGCCCCACTGCTGCCCCCGCTGAGCGGCCTGGAGGCCCCGCAGCCACCTCAGGGCCAGAGCCAGCTCCCGGTGACACACTGCACCGCCCTTCCCGCCGGTCACGGAACCGTGGGTGCCCTCCCGCCGGCCCCCGCCATACGCCTAGGGATCGGGGCGAGCCGTGGGGCCGGCCCCGGGGGAGGCCGCAGCGCTCACCTCGCCGAGCCCGGCCGAGTCCCCCGCCTGCCGGAACACCCCGGACCCGTACGCGAAGGCCAGGCTGAGCTCCTGAGGGAAGTGCGCCAGGACCCGCCGGAACTTCACCCCCGAGCTCGACAGCGCCGGCAGCGCCATAGCGCGGAGCACGGCCCGGCCCGGCCTACGCCTCCTTCCCGCCGCGCCGCGGCTCCCGCCTACCGCCTGAGGCGGCGGGGAAGCACCGCCGCCACCGGGAGAGGCCGCCGGCACACAGCGCCCCCTGGCGGCCGGCGCGGAGCTTCCTGCAGCCTCCTGAGGGAGGGCGGAGGGAACCGATCCGTGCGGCCTCCCGGGAGACCGGGAACGGCGGGGCCGTGCGTTCCCGCCCGGCAGGCCCCTTGGGGTGACAGGGACAGCTGTCCGGTGCGCCTCGGGTCGAGCTCCAGCGGAGGCTGCGCTGCCCTGGCCTAGCCAGGAGAGCCCGGTAGGCTCAGCGAAGTCGTGTTCATAGAACCATAGGACGCCGGACTGATCTGGGCGGGAAGGGACCTTCGAGCACATCCGCTTCCAACCCTGACACGGGCAGGGACACCTTCCATAGAGCAGGTTGCTCCAAGCCCTGTGTCCAACCTGGCCTTGAGCACTGCAGGGATGGGGC
>JASSUY010009554.1:33318-67050 GCA_032466535.1 Forpus xanthops | reverse complement strand
CCCCCCCCCCCCCCCCCCCCCCCCCCCCCCCCCCCCAGAGAGAAATCAATTAAACAATTACACTCTTCCTTTTTACTGCCTTTCAGAGTAAAATGCTTTTTTAGAAATTGACTTAGGCGTTAACTTTTATTTTCACTTCCTGTTTTCTAATAGATGAATGAAGAAAATATCTAATTTATAGGTAATTCCTTAGCTAATTTTGTTAAGTGCTGTATTGACTTAGTTTTGGAATGAATTTGAATAATTACATGCTTATTAGCATTAAAAAATGGCAAATTTTCCTCGGTTTGAAATTAAAATTATATCCCTTTGTGCAAAAAACCTCCTCTGTACAGGCTTAGTTTCTCTCATGGCAGGACAAAAGCATAGACTGCATTATTGTGTTTTTTAAAAGATTGTTTAATGACAAAAGCATCCCTGATCTTTCATCCACTTGTTAAAAGCCCAAACAAACATAAAACAAACAACCCAATCATGACCTACCAACATCACCAACAAAACCCCAAGCATAAGCACCCAAAGCCCCAACATGAACTGTACTTCTTTTTTCTCAGAAAATTTCAGGCTCTACCATTGAAATGGAAGTGTTGGAGTTCATGTAAATTACATTAAAAAGTAAACTTGGTCAAGTTTAGAGGTGCTAATATTTATAGTCTTGCTATCACGGAAAATAAAATACTGGTATGTCCGTTTTCCTTGCTGTTTGGTGTGTTGATTTTTTTCTTAAGCAAGCTCTTGAAATTATGTGCAGTTGTTGCTCTTTATTAATACTCTAATTCTGTAGAAGCTAGAGCTAGTTTTTATTTCCCTGCAGTCTTTTTCAGATTACTGAACCAAAATTTATTGACCAGATTATTTGTAACTGGTCACATGCACCTCTCTTGGAGACTGTAAGCCCTGCCAGTGTAGTTAACTTGTATCCTTGCTGGTAACCCCATTGCTCTGTGAAGGGAGCAGCCTAGAGCCATGACTAGGAAGCTGAAGCACAGCAGCTCTGGCACAATGAAATCCCCAGCAAGCCTTTCTGTGACTCTAGCTGAAGACACAGTGAGGCCTCATTAGAGCTCCTCACAGGGATTTTCTTTACCTGTTTCTCTGTGGTACTTGTGGTCTTCTTTTTCTTGTATTTGCAGCCATACTAATCCGCTGGCTACCTAATTTAGACCACTACTGTATTTGCCTTGCATACCTTAATATAAAAGACTGGCCTTTACCGGCTTTCCTCCTCAACAAGTGAACTTACGTGGTAAGGCAAAAAAGCAGCAGACCACTTGCACTGACTGGCAAAAAAGTGGCTCATGTTGTGGGTATATTTTAAGACAAGAATTTCTAGTACAAGCTGGAATGGTTACTCCACACATGTCCAGGTGAAAAAAGTAGTGTTTCTAGAGAAATTAAAGAGCTTCAGTGTTGATTTAAGTTTAAACATCCCACCACCTCCAATGCCACGGAACTGGCATAAACATCAGGCGTACAGCAGTGGCCCCAAGCCTTACTGGTTTGGTTTGTTTGTCAGTAGCCACGGGTAGTGGTGGAACAAGAAAGATCAGGCTCTGGTGGAAGGTTCCTTTCCTTGAGCTCTTTTTCTGGCTTGTTTTGATGTTAGTTACACTTTCTTGCCTCATGTTTTGTTCATCTTGCAGTTGCTGTAACCCACAACTGCAATAGCGCAGTGTTAAGGTATCCAAAATACTTTGTGACAACAATCCTTCATTTCTTACTGATGTTGGTTACCTAAGTTGAGAATTTGGGAATGAAGAAAAAAAAGGAGAGAAGGGGGTACAGTTACCCTATTAATCTGTTTTAAACCGATCAGTTTCTGCTTTTTGACTCTGCACACTTTGTTCCCCACCAAGAAAAAAAAAAAAAAGACTTGTTGGCTGTCTAATGCATTGTAAGACACAGGCACAAACCCTCCCAACCTCCTTAACCTCCCCATTCAGTCACCACCAGACTGTTTCTAGCCTGGGCTTTCAGGCTTGCCCTATAGCACCAGCTTTTTCTTCTCAGTTAATACACTGCTTCAAGTGAGAAAAGAAAGAAGGATTGGTAGTGTAAAATGAGGCCTTTTGAGGAGGAGGTCAAACTAATTTGAAATTGGCATTCTAGAAAGAGGAGAAGGGGAAAAAGAAATGACGCTTTTGACAAAGCTTTCTGTCAAAAGAGTATGCAATTCTCATAATGTGTAGTATGACAGTTCTTTCTCTACTCCTAATGTGACATGGAAAGAAACAGTTTTTCACTTGTTACTTGAGTTTCCTCTGAGCTTGTTGTATATGAGCGTGCCCTACTTTCTGCCTAATAGTATTCATTTGAATGCTTATTCCAAAATGAGTTATGTTAGTTTGATGTGGTTTGAAAGATTTCATGCATGACTCTCCTAATTGCGCAAGAATATTAAAAGCAAGCAGTAACTTCTATTTATGTATCTGTCACTAGAAGTATGTGGAGATTGACTCATAAATACAAGTGAATTTAGCATTAGTGGTTGAAATGATTGCCACTCTCATCTGTCTGCCTGCTCCTCTGATGTGTGCACTATATCCCTTACACGTATGGATGTATGAGATGGTAATTACTCCCTGGCTGTGACACCTTGTACTCTTTAATATTAGCATGAATTAAAATTAATGATGCTTTCCCTTAACTTAAGCTCTAAGATGCAGTGGCTGAAATGACTTTTTCTATCTGTTAGCTATTCTTAGTGTAGCAGGTGATCACAGCTTGTCCACATGGAAAAAGTCAAGGGCAGTAATCAGATGAGGCAGCTAGACCTGCTTGTGCTCATGAGTCAACCCTGAGCTTCACTACGGAATTTCTGCATTTTTTTTTTTTTTTCACAGCTTTCTTTATGAAAAACTGTTTATAGTGACTGTAGCTGCAGGGTTGAAAGTGTTTTGTTTTCCTCTGTGATCATATTTTTTCTGTGGTATGTCATATGGATAACTCGAGGAAACTAATTCTTCTTAAATTTCTTATTAGCCCAGCAGAAGAGCTGTATTTTGGATCCAAAGAAACTGGAGAGAAAAAATGTTTGATAGTTCTCACAAACGTCACTAAAAATGTAGTGGCTTTTAAGGTAAGTATTTTATATGTGCCTCATTTACTTTAATAAATGTGTAACTTGTTTTTGAGTAAGGAGGACAAAATGCTATTGAACTCTATTTTTAGTCAAAATTTTTTATTCTGTTCTGATGTTTCGAGCAGATCAAAGAAATCTGGCTGAATTTATGCCTATTATGTACCACCTTAAAGAGAGTAATCAGTAATACAAATCTTTGGAGCACTGACTGAAAAGGAGTTATGGCAATGGTTTAGTAACCTAAGAGTCTAAGATCCGAAACAGTGCAACTCGGTGTTCAGATGTCACCATCAAAGGAATCAATGCAATTTTGTTTGCTTCAGAAATACTGAGTTGACTTGCATCTTGATTTGTTTTTCCACCACACTTTTTGTGTTCTCTGTGCAAACAAATAACTGAAGTTTCTGTACTTTCATATTAAAAATCTTAACATTTAATATTTTTGGCTCCTTTTAAATATGTATATAAGAGGAAAAAAAATTATTTGCCAAAAAAGAAAAGATAGAAGTGGTTGAGAGAGAGAAAAAGTTAAGTACCTGTATCTGATTAGTTGTACAAAAGAAAGTATTTTAAAGACTTGTCTTAATATTTAAGCTTTTGGGGATTTTAGTTGTTGCAGAGTGAATGAAGTTACAAAACAGTCATACTTGGTGCATGCATTTACTGTATGCTTACTTAGTATTTCTTGTTTATAGGTGAGAACAACTGCTCCTGAAAAATACAGAGTTAAACCCAGTAACAGCAGCTGTGAACCTGGCACATCACTGGATATAATAGTCTCTCTTCATGGTGGTAAGTAAAAGCTTATAATAAATCTTTTTAGAAATCCAGGCAAGTTTTAACAGGCTGATGCTCTATATACTAACATTTGTATGTGCTTCCTGGGGTTTCAGACTGACAGACACCTGTGTCTCCTTGCCTGTTGTATGGGAATGTTCCTATTTGTAAAAAAAGCTTAGGTGTCGGACAGCATTTGAGTAGCTGCCTGTACTGATTTGCTGCTCCACTTACGCATAAGCAGCTGTTGTCAGCAGCAAATTCTGTTTCTTGTCTTCAAAAACAAAAAGTCACAGTGGCAGGTGTCTCGCATGTGCTCTGTTATAGTGGGAGTTTATCTGTCATAAATCAGTTCCCTGAATTATTGCAAGTTTGGGTGAATTTCCTGGAGAAAACATTTTTTACAGAGTAGTGAGTTGTGCTTAAAACATTCAGATGAAGCTAATTCTGTAAAATTAAACTAGAATTTGAGGAAGCTAATCAAAATTGTTGAGCTTAACATAATGATTTATTTTTACTTCTGTCCAGTGTCCTATGTCCTGCAATAATTTTTCTGTTTGTTTGGTTTTTTGTTTTTTCATTTGTTGTTTGGTTTTTTTATTTGGGTTTTTTTTTTTTTGTTTGTTTTTTCCCCAAAGTGCTTCTATAATATGTGTAATAATGTCCTTTTATCTAAAGACACTTTCTTTTTTTTTTTTTTTTTCCTTTGAGGACAGGTTTTACGGCTTCTCTGCAGGATCGTTTCCTTATAATGGCAGCAGAAATGGACCAGTCTTCTGGAGCAGGTGTACCGGAACTGACACAGTTTTGGAAAGAAGTCCCTCGGACCAAAGTGATGGAACATAGGTCAGTGTAGAGTTTTCTACTGGCAGCAATTTTATTTTAACCAGTATCATTTAGCCAATATTTAGCATTTTCTTATCATAATAAGTGAAGGATTCTCCAAACCCTGTTGTGTGCTTGCAGACTGAAGTATATTGCTGAGGCTTCTGCTCTGTTTTAGCTGATAAAACATAGATTAAAAGTAGTGGTGAGTATAATTATTGTCTCCTCAATATTACATATGCAAGTACTTTTTCTGAAGAATCTACCTAGATTGTATTATGCATATTTCTTCCTTTTTGTTTTGTCATGCTGGAAAAGTTTTAGCATTTCTTTTTCCTGAAAATAGAAAAATGCCACAGCCTCAATTTAACAATTTCATTAGCAAATAAACTCATTCCCACGCCGATTGATTTGCATGTTATTAGAGTAGCTTCTGCTGTATTCTATAAGTTGGTAGGATTCCACTACCTTCAACTGTGGCTTGAAATTTTTTTCCTGCATTTTCAATTGTGGTAAAGGTGGACTCTGTTAAAAAACATTGATGCTAAGGTTTAAAATTGAAAGAAAGAAAGAAAACCTTTAGATTTTGTTTGCTTAGATTTTTTTGTTTTGGATAAATTTGTCCTAAGCATTTGACTGACTTGTCCAGTACATCCTATGCTATGAATTTAAAATAATATATTGTAACTGAGCATGTGGGCAACTTTGATCTTGCTTTCTATATCAAAAGCTGTCAAAATGTAATTGTGGCCTGAGGAAGCATTTTCAGATCATCATTACAATAGTTGTTTAGAAAACTAATCACCAGAACAGATGATAGAACACATATAATAATTGTGAGATGGATTGTTTACTCGTAATTATACAATGTTACATTAAATTTATGTTTGATGCATATTATTTTTTCTCTCTTCACAGGCTCAGGTGTCATGTCGTAGAAAGTAGTAAGCCTTTTTCCCTAACATTAAAAGAGAATTCATTTAATATTCCAGCAAAAAACAATGAAGATTTACATATACAGGTAACAGTGTATTCCTTTGTCTTGAATATTGGACAAAATTATAAAATATGATAGAGATAAAAGAATTTGTACTAAACCGCTTTGGTACTATGTATATTATACTATTTTAAAAGCTCAGCAACAGGAAGTAACTAAAGCTGTGATAATGATTTAATAATTTTGTAATTGGTTATGTTTTAATAAATCACTACTTTCCATGCAGTTTGCTCATTCCTCCTGTGTATATTACAGATCTGGGGTATCAGTGAACCTCAGTGGTATGTTTTGGTTCCTAGTATGAAGATGTCACATACTTGATGCAGACAGTAGGAACTATCCATAACTTAAAATTTGTAATTGGTTCCTGAAGTATGTAGTGATAAAAAAGATATCACTAAGAGCAATCTTCTTATGTCCACGTGTGTGTGTGTTCCCTCTCCCCTCCCCCTGCTTATAGTTACTGGCTAAATAACTAACAGGTACTTTCATGTGCAATAATTCTAATTATGTGAAACTATTTCTGTTTTCAGCTAACTCATTTACTACAAATTAATAAAAGACTTCAAGAGCAGATTGATCGCTGCCTCTGGTTCCAGCAGTTGTCAATTGTTTTATCATTACTCTCAGTTACTCTTGTTACCTTCTGCTTCTACCTGATGTATACCCAGAGAAGCTGAAAAGAGCTCCCCTGCACTGGATGTGCTTGCTCGTTGTGGCTGGTTGGAGTGGAAGAGATTGCAATGCTGCACTCAGATTCTGAACTGCCAAAGCGAGGGTTGCGAGCCCACAACAATGAATGATGGTACAATTTGCTGGGGAAAAAAATAAAAAAATAAATAGAAGAAGAAATGAATGACCAGCAATGGAAATTACTGAAAGTTGACACTTGGAACATGGCACTAGGAAGATGTTAGAGCTAGGACCTATTTTCTATACAACTCAATAAATACTACTGAACTGGAAGGAGAAAACCAAATACAACATAATTTAAGACTGGCTAGGGTTTGTTTTTTCTCTTAACTACTTCAAATACAGTATTTAATTTTTTTATCATATTCATTCTGTCATTCAAACTTGCTCTCACAGAAGGTGCAGTCAACTTACTGTATTCTAAAGGTTAACCTGTTCAAGAAAATTTACAGAAATGATGTTGTACAGGTAGATTTTTGATATGTGTACATGCATATATAAAGGAAGATATTGCTGTTACTGATTATTTTGGTCATTCAGGCTTATTTCTTTGACTGGTTAAATTCCTTTTTTTTGTGCTTTTTCTGGATGCAGAGTTCTTGCAAATATTTCCTACCAAATAACATACAATTATATTGACCAACAACATAACCCTGTTTGATTCCAAAGATATTAATGAAACCATCATGATAAAACACAATTTGTATTTTTTGCTTGAAAGCAGGTCTTAGTCAAACTGTGGAAGGAGTGTGTAAATTGACTTTTGATGACCTATTATTAATTCATAAAATGCTAATAGCATAGTCAGTGTATGAACTTATCCTGAGATGTGCAATATGCTTAAATTACAGAAGAATTTATGAAAAAAGCAAGTCAAGTCAAAAGGCAGGGAGGCTTAAATACTGCTAAAGGCAACATAAAAGTGTTACATCTGCCTTTTCTCAGAAAGTGGTGGAAGTAGTGTATGAAGCTTGTGAGAGCTACTAACAAGGATTCATTGTACTCTTTGCTGTAAATACGTATATTAAAATGATAAACACAAAAAGAGACTGATGGTATCTTTCGTACATTTAAAATTTTCACTCTTAATGAGTTCTAAATATTTAAAATAATTACTAGAATTAATTTTTGCTACAAATTGGCTTTGTAAGAGATCGTTTAGTTTTATCTGCTGATTTCAATAGATAAAGAAATGATTGAGGAAAAATAAAGATCATACTCTGCTTCTGTTTTTGCTTACAATATCTCTTTGGTGCATTGTAGATGTAGTATTATTTCTAGAACAAAGCACAGTTTAAAAAAATGCATTAATTAACGCATTAACAAAGCAGTGATACACTTACTTTAAAAGTTGCCATGTAAAAGGCAAGGCTACAGAGCTGCTTGGTGCACACACTTCTTTTCTGCAAAGTATTACCACATCTGCATTTTCTTAATTTGTCACTGTTGTCATTTCTGTTCAGTTTGCTTCTCAGTATTTTGTTTTCTTAATGAGTTGGCAGTTTATATTGTTCACTGCTTACTCTGAAGCTGTTATTTAAATTATTTTCATGTGCATGCAACTCATATGCTTAGCTTCCCACAAAATGGGTTGTTGTCCTGTTGAGAAAGGTAATGAAGAAATTTGTAACCTTAAAATAACAGTGACCATGTTATTAAAATGTCGATTCCTTAATTTGAATGGATTGAATAGCACTTTACTGTAAAATTGCAAGAAATATATTCTTACAGTCTTTGCCAATATGAATATTTTAATGTTTTGGTGCTTTCATATATTTTCAGTATTTTATTACTATGTTGGTATTTTCTTTGTATGATGAATCAGATGAGCATCTTTTCTATTTTAATATGTTTTAGAAAAATACAGTTACTAAATAAATATAAGGAAATATGTAGTGTTGAATGTATAGTCTTTTAAAAATAGCTGCATATCCTGAGGCTTTTGGTTTTCTTGTTGGTTTGCAGATACTTAAGATGAAGGATGGGTCAACCTGGTAATAGAAGTTGTGATGATACTTGTCAGACAACTATAAAATAGGTGATCCATGAATTCTTACACAGAGTGCCTATCATAATAACTTGGCACATGATATTGGCAGGTGAGCACCACCATGACACAAATGATGCCCAATACAAATATATATAAATATCTTGGTAAAACTATTACTTAACATCACACAATAAATGGAAAAAATACATATAAAAAAAGGAATGGCGAAGTACCTTTATTTTTAAATAGAAATTGACAGTATACTTTTTATTTTTCTTCTCTAAGAGTGTAATTTTTTTCTGTCACCTAAACCATAATGGTGATCCATCAGTATCTTCCCACTTTTCATTTATTAGTAGTTGAAGGTTTTGTTTGCCAGCCTTTGGAAGCAGTTTTCAGCCCATCTCTGTTTTGGAAGGTTTTGTGTCTAACACACTGAAGTTACAGAGCAGCATTCATTTGATCTGATATCCAAAATTAAGAGAATAAACAGAAGACTGCTTTCCAAATTGTATTTTTTCACAGTACATGAGACTTACTGTATAAAGCTGTGACATTTTAGAACTTTGGCAATTCACAAAATAGGATTTGATTGCATTATCAAGATACAAGATTTAATTTTCATTTCCCTCATTGTAGATTGGCAGTTAATCTTGGCTTTTGTAATTAAGAGACAGCAATAACTATAATCCTAAATATTAGCAATTTCTCCTCCAAAAGAGCATATACATTTTTCCTAGCAAGCAATTTTTTGTGTCCATTTCTGATTTTTACTTTATTTAAGCGCAAGATTAAAGACTTCCTAGATAGTGTTTTGGTTTTAAACTTTTACTCTACTTCCATACTCTTACTGTGAGGTAGCTCTGGACCATAGGCATTCCAGTGGCATCATTCACATTGGTTCTCATGTTCATCCTGAAATGATTTACTATGGTTTAACGATACAGTGTATTTGAATGCTTAATGAACCTCATCCCTGTAAAGTGTTCAAGGGCAGGTTGGATGGGGCTTCGAGCAATCTCCTTTAGTGGAAAGTGTCCCTTCCCACGGCAGGGTCCTTTCCAACCCAAATGATTCTGTGATTCTATGATAAAAGCATATTTTACACAGGAATATTTCTTTTTTTAATGGTGAAAGCAGGAGTTTTTGCATAAGGATGCAGTCACATTGGTGTTTTTTCATTGGATGCAAAACCTAGGTATTTTAAGGAAAAAATGTGGGATTGATCTAATTGGGGAGGGGGAAATCTTTGTTATAGCATTTTAATGCATCAAATAGGAGCAAGAACTGGGGGGTTTAATTACCTTTCTATTTAGAATCAGAATGGTTAGGGTTGGAAAGGACCTTAAGATCATCTAGCTCCAACCCCCTGCTATGGGCAGGGACACCTCGCACTAAACCATGTCACCCAAGGCTATGTCCAACCCGGCCTTGAACACCGCCAGTGATGGAGCATTCACAACTTCCCTGGGCAATCCATTCCACTGCCTCAACACTCTTAGAGTAACAAATTTCTTCCTCAGATCCAATCTAAACTTCTGCTGTTTAAGTTTCAACCCGTTACCCCTTGTCCTATCACTACAGTCCCTCATGCAGAGTCCCTCCCCAGCATCTCTATAGGCCCCCTTCAGATACTGGAAGGCTCCACGGAGCCTCTTCTCCACACTGAACAGCCCCAACTCTCTCATCCTATCTTCACAGGGGAGGTGCTCCAGTCCCCCAATCATCCTCATGGCCCTCCTCTGGACTTGTCCCAGCAGTTCCATGTCCTTTATAAGTTGAGGACACCAGAACTACACACAATGCTCCAAGTGAGTCACACAAGAGGAGAGTAGAGGATGTTCATTCATCTTGATTAGCCCGTGAGATATGCCAACACTTGATGGCGATTCAGCTGGCAAGAAGCAGTTATTTCCTTGAAAGTATTCAAGGATTTTTGTTCTTTTTTTCCATCTTTCAAAACCATGCAGTCACTGTCCCTCATTTTTTCCTAAAGTTTTGAGCAGACCTTGCTCCTGCAATAGATAAATCTTCACAAGCTTACTTAACTGAGGAGCAAAAGACTTGGCCTATTGAAACTTGCCACAAAGAACAGATAGTTGAATTTGTACCTTCTGTTATAGACCCAACTACAAATAACAGGTTGCAGCTACTCGTGTGCTTCCAGTATGCACGTGTATACTGTGAAGTAGCCACACAACAAACTGGCATTGCTACTTGATGAGAAAGTAAGTGATAAAGATTCATTCCGTGTACCAATTGTGTCCAGAAAGTCAGAAGCGTAAGGAGAACTCTTCCCACCACAGGCTATGCAGTCTCTGTAGCAAAAGAGCTCCCCTAATTCTGTGCCCAGGAGTGGAAACAAAAGGAATCTTTATAGGTTTTGATTCAGATCCTCTCCTTAGATTAGTAAAGAAATTATACAAGAGAACTCAAATTCAAGTCTCCAGTAGCAGTCCCACCACGGCCAACATCCCATTTTGTGTTTATGGTGAAATCTGAATTAAGATATCCTCTGAGTAATATGAGGTAGTCTTACAAATTCCATGTGGTGTTTAATTATTCAAAATTACAACTTTCTTTTATTTCCCTAGCCCTGTATCTGTTAAAATCATTGCTAGCTCCATTTTTGACAGCTTTTAGCTGTATCTGAACACCTGTTCTTCAGGCCCCAGGGAAAATGTCAGAAATGAGGAACAACATTTAAATAAATATAGATTACAACAGTAGTGTGAAAAAGAAGAATAAACAGCATTTGTTAAGCTTTTATTTTCTAGAATGCTAAACTGGATAAATTGCTGAAAGGAAAAGCAAATGTGGGCAAACAGCACAGATGCTTCATTAATCTGGTGCACTAACACTTACAGACTGATGCTTAACCTACTGGCACCTTCATTACTATAAACCCTGTGCCCTGAAGTGAATTTTCTTGTACGCAAGTAGCATTTACCATATTTTCCTTTTTCTCTCTTCTTTTTTTTTTTTGTTTTTAATTTAAACTCGCAGCTGATGGTGATGACTCACAAAAGGACTTTGTAGTGCTTTCTAAAACAAAGTAGCATTTTCTGCTGGAGTTCAGTTTAGTGGGCTTTGTTCTCCAAAGTGGATGTGAAAACATAGCTTCTCTATCCAGTCTGCAATTAGGTGGGAAACCTCAGAAAAGCAATGCTTGTTCAGTATGGGAGTGGTAAAACATTGGAACAGAGAAGCCGTGGCTGCCCTATCCTTGACAGTGTTCAGGACCAGGTTGGACAGGGCTGGGAGCAATGGTCTAGTGGATGGTATCTGTACCCATGGCAGGGCGTTTGGAACTAAATGAGCCCAAACCAGTCTAGGATTCATGCTAGTGTGTTGCAAAATCTAATTGCAATCCTGAGCAGATTAATGTTGGTGTATATCTAATCCTAGATCTTGCTTATCTAGCAGACATTGTGATTGATACGACACTTCTTCGCACCCCTCACGCTGGATGTGTGTTGGAGTTTGGATTAGGTGCTAAGTCATTTATTTCTAGCCCAGACTAAAATACTTCAATAGACCTGCATTGGCTGTCCCATACTGGTATATGGGTGGGGAAAATGGGGAGTTCTGAGACTTCAGAGAGAGCATAGATTTAATCCAGCAACTTCCCAAATTGAGGAGAAACTGCAAAAGCATCAGAGGAAGAACATCTAATACTTTTCACTACTTTGGGCAGATGTATCTACTGGAAGTGTTTTACAGGATAAATAAAAAGGTAGCCAAGGAAAGAGCTGTATCTTGGTTTTGTCTGTTCTAAGCTGTACATTCTAAAAACAAAGTAGACAAATAGATTTTGTGCTCTCTCCATTTTCAGTGAGATTTGCCTTCCATTAGCTGCTACACTTTGGAAATACACATGGAGTTCCTTCATCATGCAGATACCGTCTCATAGCAGTCTGGCTCAATGAATGGCAAAGCTTGGAGACATGCAACATTAAAACAGGAATATGCCTCCTTTTAATAGTTCTCCTTACAATTATTTACTGTAATTGAAAAGGCAATGTTGATTTTGTCAGTCCCTACAAAACTGAAGAATGTGTGGAAAAGCCACCCTGTGTTTGCAGGAGATTCAGAGACAAGAAGCAGGATATTGTAGAATATCTTCAGTTGGAAGGGACCCTGTTAATTAAGGCATTAGAATCTTGAGAACTCTTACAGTTGCAAAATACAGAGGAGTTTTAAGATCTTGATACACTTATTACTAACTTTGCAGCAAAAGTGCACCTTCTAGTTCAGCTATTGCTAGTCAATCATGCGCCATTCCTCAGCAAATCCATTCTCAGCCCTCAGCTCCCTGGCACTCTAGGAAATATTGCAGATTGGCATGGTTTTTTATTTTGTAGGCAGAATTAAGAATCAGGGCAAATGATTTTATACATTTTGGTGACTCAGTATTCCCAGCTTTCTTGAATAATGTCCAGATTTATTGGTAGTACTCAATGCTGTGGTCCAGGTCCTTTTAACTTCTCTTCTTAAGTACTTCTAAACTTGCAAAGAATAAAGAAATAATGCAGTAATCTTCCAGTTGGATTAGATGCTGTATCTTGGGTGAAAACTTCATGGCTAGCTTACAGCCTACGCAACCAGGAGAAAATAAATTTACAGGGTTTCTTTTTGAAGTGTTCCCACTGCTGAAATTAGGGGAGATGAATATCTTCTTGCCAAAGCACCTGCTTCTTTGGTAGAGTTTTCTAGATCTGAGTCATGTTTTAGCAAAACGGGATTGCAGTCTTTTGCTAATGAAACGTGCTTGTCTTTTGCATTAGGTTACTGCCTATGAATCATCAGGAATGGGAGAGGTGCACAGATAAGCCTCCAAAGAAAATTAAATGCTAACTCAATTTGTAATAGCATACTCTTTAGGATAGGTGTTTGAAATATGCCTACAATGCCCCCTTCCTGAGGGCAGACTGCAGGTAGCCATCTGGAGTAATGAATCCTTTCCCTCATTGCTTTGCTCAGCATGCTTTGAAAAGATGCAGGAAGGGAATGTCAGGGCACTCACATTTTAATACCTTCCCTGTGTAGTACTGTAAGCTCTTTTTCCTGTAAGAAAGTACAGATATTAAGTGAAATTATGCATTATTTCTAATCTCAAAAGGAACATGATTCCATTCCCTATCATTTCCAGTAGCACAGTGCAAGGCTCTGAGTGATTGGTGAGTAATGACGTGTGAGAGGAGTTAAGCATAGTGCAAGAGAGACTTCTACTTTCCTTTGAGTCTACAGGTATTTTTCCAAGTACCATTTTGCCCACATGTGTGAAATTTCCACTTAAAAAGTATCTCGTAGCAGATGCGCTAGTCTGCCTCCTGTGCAGGGAGTATGCACCACGTGTCTGATGGCCTCATGCAGGACTGAGGCAGAGGCCTCCAAATGCGCACAAGTGGGGCACAGGAGTGCCAGACACCTTCTTATTTGCTGCGTACCAGCATAAATTAACTTCACTGTCCTCCTGGAGCAAATGAAACACCCTCCAGGAAGCAGTAATCACAAAAAAAGTATGTGGGAATTGCTTTGGTAGCCAAATTGAAAATTGCTTTGAACTGTGCTGTGAAAATGTTGTCTTGATTTGCTAAGCTACCCATCAGTCACCTAAATGTAATGATGGTCAGATGTACATGCGAATGCCCTTGGAGGCAGATTTGGCAGCTCTCAAATCAAAATACATGTTAGGTGTTTTCAGCCATGTTCATAAATGCAAGGATCATTCTTGCCAAACTGTCTGGGCCAGCAAAGAGGACACCTGGCTTGTGCTGCTTTGAAAACACAGCCTGGCTTAATCAGAGGGATAGCTGCTGTCTTATTGTCTCTCAAACAAATTTCAGCCTGAAAGTGCAATGGTGCTTCAAATAAAGCTCTGTCATGTCAGCAAAAATGGCATTCGTACTTTTATAACACTGGAAATTTTTAGGCTGAATAAGTAATTTGAACTCAAGAGAAGTAAAAAGACAAATAGGGGAATATTTAGTCATCAAATCACCAGTCTTGTCAGTATTTTCCTGATATTAATGAAGAGACTGACTAGATACAAAACTTGTTTGCAGAGGACTACAATTCTGGTTGCAGTGTATAAGGAAAAACAAGTCACACAAAAACTGAAGTACTGCAAATTGGATTGATACAGGAGTCTTCTACCTATCTCAGCTAAAAAAAAAAAAATAGTAGCAAGTAGTAGCAACTACCAAAACTGGTTGTGCCTACACTGATTCTATTAATGTCCAGCTACTGATGTGAATGGGAGTTTTCAGTATTAAAATAACTATACTACAAAATAGCCTCAAGTGTTGAAAGAGTTGTATGCCTGAAACTGATGCTCTTCTTGAGTGAAAAGCTTGGTACCAAAAAGTGATCTCAACCATATTCTTTGAACTGATGACCAAAGCTGTAAGCAAATTATATTTCAAGTTTATTATTCTATATTGAAACATTGGATTAAATATTTTTAGTTTAAATTTGTTGATTTTCTAAGTGGGTGTATTTCTCCTCTAGGAAAAATGAAGCGAGGTCTGCAACATCAAAAATGTGTTGCAAACACGTATCTCTTTGGGGTAGGAATGTACATCTTCTTCAAGGCTAGGGATATATTGTACTGTAACTTATCATGGGGTTTCCTTCCAGAATGTATCTGAAACCTCACAGCACTCTCTGCCAGAAGCTGTGGAAGAAACTGACAGGCAATTCCCAATATAGTTTGCTACATAATACTGGAAGATAATGGAGTCAAAACATTATTCAGTTACAGAAAATATCTGATTGGTGTAAGTAAGTCAGTAACTTGCTAGGATTTAGACCTTAAGGGCCCTGGATAAGGGTGGCACTCTGGAGTTCCGGAGGGGTGGAAAATAATTGTAGGTTCTTGAATGTAATGGGCTTAAATTGCCTAGCACTTGAAACAAAAATAATAAGCACTTTTATTGCATGTTGCTCATCCACGGGATGTTTGTAAGTAGACTCTTAATGCTGAAGTAAAGGGCTGGAACACACACTGCAGAACGCCAGGGAGGACAGGGGCAAATTGCATCAGGTACATCTTTGCTGGCCATGTCTGTAAGTCGAGGGGCTGGAGGCTGCATGGAACAAGGAACCCTGCAGAAACCAGGCAAGTGTTTGCCTGAAATCTTTTTTTCTAATAACTCTGCATCAGGCTTATGTAAATTGTACTGTAATTGCTAGCTATGATAAGCTTCAAACATACCAGCTTAAAAATACAAGGCTGACATTACAAGGAAGTGATTTACTTTGCCTTGTAAGCCGGTACCTGTTGTAAGAAGTGTGCAGTTCCAGACCATGACATTGCACCTAACATTGCTGCTGCAGTGAAAAACAGCAATTTTCCCAAACACATGCTGAAACAAATTTGGACTGTGCTATCAGATCTGCTTAGCAACTTGACTGCATGGGAAAAACAGGCAAAAGGTGTAAGTCTCAATAAATACAACAAAAAAAGTCAAGTTTGAGCTCTACCAATACTGTGTCTCTTAACATTATACTTAGATATTGCATATAATAGTCATTTTACTACCACAAAGGGGAAAATATTTTTGCAGATGATGAAATTTTCGAGCAGTGAAGTAGAACCTCCTGGGTTTAGTGCTTCTCAGCTCCCCTTCCCACAAGCCTGGAAAAGAACTAGGATTACACTTGCATGTACACTAGCAATATAATAATGTTGAGTGGTCTGTCAGCACAAATTAGAGATTTCTTGGTGTGCAGGTTTTCGCTGAAATAGTTAGTTTCCTTCATAGCAGCCAATATGAGGCTGTGTTTTGGATTTGTGCTGGAAACCATATTGATAACACAGGGATATTTTAGCTATTGCTAAGCAGTGCTTGCACAATGACAAGGACTTTTCTGCTCCTCACCCCTCATCAGTGAGGAGGCTGGGGCTGCACAAGGAATTAAGAGGGGAGATAACCAGAACATGTGACCCCGACTGACCAAAGGAAGATTCCACACCATATGGTGTCATGCTCAAATATAATAAAATATTATATATTTTATATTTATTCAATAAAAGCTGTGGAAGAAGCAGGAAAGGGGGGAAGTTTGAAGTGATGACATTTGTCTTCCCAAATCACCACTACATGTGATGGAGCCCTGCTTTCCTGAGGATGGCTGAACACCTGCCTGCCCATGGGGAGTGCTAAATGAATTCCTTCATTTGCTTCGTTTGTTTGTGCAGCTTTTTCCTTACCTATTAAACTGTAGTTATCTCAACACACAAGTTTACTCACTTTTGCTATTGGGATGGAGTGAGTGTGCTGCTGGGTGATGCTGGCTGGAGTTAAACCATGACACTCTGCTGTTCACAATTTATAACAATTGTGATGTTGCTGAATGTAGACCTCTTTATTCTTCAGTGTCAGACTGAAAACTCTGTTATGATAGAAGAACTTCAGGGTCACTCATTGCTCAGCGCCCTGACTGTGGGCTCTGACATTTTTGAAGAATAGAGAAAATATCTGAAAGGCATGGCAGCCAGTAATGTTAAGTTAGTTGATCTAAATTAGACAGATAGGATTTGCACAGATGGGACACCCAGTGTCGCTGGTAAAAACAACTCATTTGCTTTACTGGAGATGCTTTAAACCCAAAACGAAATCGTACTTTTGCATGATCCACCAGGAGACTCTGTGTCAAGGGAGTTTCTCATGTGTTTTAAATATTGCTCTCTTCCACATCAACAAAGTTTGTGTGAAGGCATTTCCATTGAGAGAGATTTGTAAAAACGAGAAGCTGGGGAAGAGAGTGTTTTTTAGCAATGCTTGTTGACTGTCAGAAAAAAAAAGCTCTTGGAAAGTCTAGAACCTAAGAAAAACAGTGCTGAAGTTTCTGCTGGAGAGTGAGCGCACTGAAGGCTGTAAGCTGCTTGAAGATGAAGAGTGGATAAACAAGCTGGCATTTCTCACAGATATTTGTATTTTTCTTTGTGAGCTTAGTGTGATTCTCTAGGTGAAAGACTGCCTTTTGCCATGCTGCATAAGGCAGTTTCTTCTCTTCTGAAAAACATGTAGACTTCCACAAAGCAATATAAACCACTTTCATTTTTTTTACAACAGGTAATGGCAGCAGGCAGAAACTGCAGGAAATTGAACTTTTTCTCTCTGCAGTTTATATAGTTCCAAGCCTGAGGACTTCAAGGCAAAAAAGAACAGTTTCTGTTCACTGCCTTAGATGTGGATGCTGACAAATGAAGGGTGACAGGATGGAGGAACCACCCTTCTGATCCAGTGTAGCCATCCCTGAGAGCTGGGATCACAGCATCAGGAGTGAGTATGTGTTGGTTTACTGCATGGAAAGCTGGCCCATCAGCAAAGGCACTGGTCTTTTGTCTATGGAGACCATATTAAATTCCATGCTTCCCTCAGAGGGTCTACAGTACCCCTAACCTTTCTGTGCATCCACTAAGCGGTGACACTAGTCATTCCCAGTGCAGGAGCTGGGGGGATTAATACATAAGGACTGAGCCACTCACAGGCTGTGGTAAAGGCCTTACTCATTGCTCCATGGGGATGTTGAAGTGCAGAAATCTGGCTACAAATAAGTGAGAAAGAATAAACGCCCTTTTGGGGGGCTGCACACAAGTATAACATGGACCCGGCTGGCCCTTGTACAATGGGGACACACAGGACTCATGTCCCAGCTGTCCCCTCCCGTCCACCCTGGAGCAGCAGCACAGCAAGCACAGGATGATGGAGATCTCCCTCCTCTCCTAGTGCTGTGTGTTGTGCAGCAACTTTTATTCTCTGTGCCTAGGAGTCTGCCCCAGGGAAAGCATCTTCTGGGTGCTTTTGCTTTATTTCAGCTTTTTGGAATGCAACATGCCCTTACCTATAGGCTTCTTTTTCTCCCTGAGAGAAGAATTTGGGGATTTCTGAAATAACTGCTCAACTTCTTCTTTCCTTTTTTTGTGGCATACACATTTGTACGGGTTTTATACCTGACTTAGGCATCCATAACAAACAAACCCTTGCAAGCAATGCAGTTAGTATCTGTAGGTATCTGTCTCTCCTTAGGATAGGTTTAGAACTGGGTACTCTTTGTTTGTGTAAGCTAAGGATAATATCAATCTTATTTTAGGAGGTGCTAGAGAGCACAGACCTTTAAGATTCAGAGAGCAGAAGATGATGGTAAAATATAGCCCATGCAAAGTAGCTTTTCACAGTCAATTAATTACCATGTTTTAACAGGAGTAGAAATAACATTCTGAAAAATTAGGAAAACCAAAATGATTTATTTTCTTTACCACTTCCACCATGCTTGGCCATAATGTTATGTCTCTGCACACAGTGACAAGGCCCATACAGTATTACCTGGACTTTTGCTGCTGGAGAATTTGGGTCAAATCAAGTGAATGAAGTTGTGTATCATCAACAAACTTCAGTTGATTAGAAAATAATAACTTCCTGCAGTTTATTAGAAAATGAAATTGCATTACTGTAAGAAAACACCTGGTTTTCTTTGTCTATAGGAGGCTTATATACATAAGCAGTGCTGGATGCTCCATGGCATGGACGCACTAACTCTTATATTGACTATCATTAAGTTGTACAAACCCAGGGCTGTGCTCCCTTCTTGGTACCTTCAAATGGCAGAAACTGCCTTGGCCTCAGCCAACAGTTCTGTCAGGGACTCACTGGGGAACAGCAACAGAGGGATGCAGCTCTTGGGTGAGGCTGCCCCACTCAGTGACTGACACCAGCAGGCAGTGTTTTTCCCACCATGCTTGGTTGTGCTGCTGGAGGTGTCCCTAATGGCCAGGTACCATGTGCACATCCTGCTGCAAACTCACAGGAGGTCCCACACCTCTTCCCTTGTCAGACATCCCCTGTGCTCCCAATGGAGACAGGATTCAAGAGGGATCTCCCACTTCTGCAAGTAGCATCATCTATGACCAGGTGCCTATGCCAAGACAGAGCAGTGCATGGAGGTCTTCAGGCACATGGCAGAGTTTGATATACCACAGCACTCTTTGTCACTGCTGAAGATTGGGGTGCTCAGCACCTCTGAGTAATCCTGCTTAGCCTGTCTTACATTTGGCATGTAGGGAGTACCCTCTCCCAAAACCCTGAAAGAAAAAAGAATGCCATTCTCTCAATCAGTTTTCTAGAAATCAAGATTAACATCTGGCTGTTTCATACATGCTGCTCATGACTATACATGCACGCATGCATCTGTCTGTTTATATTTCTGTTTCTCTCTCTCTCTATTTACCTATACACTTCTGTTTGTATAAGTACTCTTTTTTAACCATTTCCCCAGACTCTGCAGCATAAATGTCAGTGATTTCTGGCACTGTCTTTCAGCAGAGAAAGAAAAGGTGAGAAATAGCAGTCTCTCTGTATATGCTTTTTACATTACACCACTCGCTAGTTCTGCTGTTATTATATGAGAAAAGCATTCAAATCCCTTTCCAAGAGACTTGTAATTGAGACCCATTTAGGCTTGCTGCTGAGAGGGGCAAAAATATGCAAAATGCAACAGACAAAATCATGACCTTTTCTTGAGCTTGTCAAACCGTCTTCTCCCCAAGCAGCTGGGGAGCTTTGTAGACCAGCTCAAAAAGCCAAGTCACCACCTTCAGCAGCTTTTTGCTGTGTCTGTCCTCAGTGTTTCCCCTTGGAGCTCATTCCTTGGCTGGTGGGAATGAGTCCCTCCAGCATTTTAACTGTAACAGGGTTGCAGTTATGATGGGGTTGAATGTCTGGAGACAGCCACAATTGTCCACACATAATGTGCTTGAGCCTGTTGTTGAAACCTTATATTGCGTGACCTGCTATTTCAAGAGGAAGCAAGGACCATATGAGCACAATAGAGAGAAATGCTGTTATTAGGACAGTTTTAGTGATGAGACAAGTTCAAAGGCAATGAGGGTATTTAAGTGAAGGTGAAAATACTTTCTCTTCAAAGGGTGTGATGGTGGACAGGCTGGGGAGAGGGAATCACATCAGGAGCAGTAGCCAAGAAGCCCAGCCAAGGGAGCAGTCAGTGGTGAGGCCCTTTCAAACACAGGTACCCTTTCAAACACAGGTACACAGCCTGACTCCAGCAGCTCTTCAACAGTCTGGAGGATAAAGTAGCAGCAAGTTCAAATACCATATGAAGAAAGTCTTGAGCCACAGCGAGTCTCTTCTGTATTAGTATGTATTACAAATACTACTGAGCATCTCTCAATAATTTTGTCTCATTTGAAAGGAGGTCAAATTCACATATTTCAATACTTCAAATGTGACACTTATATGAGAGAAATTCTTCCCAGGTGCATGAATTCATTTATAATTTAAGTTTTCATCAAATAGAGATATCATTCAAGTTCATATGGATTTAATAACAGTGTGGAAGCAAAATAAAAAGCAAAACATTGACAAAGGGCAATATTACAGTTCTAGAGGTTGTAATCTCTTCTCTGAAAGCCTGACATCTTCATTTAGAAAGTCATGAACATGCTATTAGCTGAAGGTATTTGGATGCTATGGTTACTTGACAGTTCAAATCAGACACAGGTGGCTCCAAGCAGTAACTGGAAACATATACAAAAACAGGCAACCACAAAAAGAAAACCAACCTGGCTTTCCCATAATCTATAGCTCAGGAGTTACCATGACATCCATTAAATCATTAAAGAAGCACATTCACATCTTGATTTCCTTATTCTATATTTTCTTATAATTTTCTAATTAAATTGACATGAGATTTTATAAAATAAGAATGCTAATTTGTTAGAAAGAAAGTAGTGCCCTTTGTTTACTGGGACCACTGCTTTTCCCATACAGTTTTGCAGAACATGGAAGACACAGAACAGACAGCCCACAACCTATTACAAAGTCAGTTTCTGAAGGCAGTTACTCATTTTGCATCCTTTGAGAAGTATCTAGATGCACAGGCAAAAATAGTGTTTGCTAGTATGTTTGTTCCATCTGAGGTCAAGGTTTTAGTAAGTTAAGAAGTAAAATAATAAATTTGAAAAACTTAATTCTATTGATCTCAGTAGAAACTCAGAGAAAATGCAATAGTAACCTTTCCTTTTGAATAAAGCTGGAATTCATGCCTTGTGTACCTTCTTTTTTTTTTTTTTTGACAGATGAAAGGGACATGGTTTTTATTTCTTCTGTGATTCCATGTGCTTGGTAGATATGCATGCATCACATACACTCCATTTTAGCTGCACTTTGCTGATGTGTTTTGAAATACAAAATCATAGAATCATAGAATAGTTAGGGTTGGAAAGGGCCTTAAGATCATCCAGTTCCAAGCCCCCTGCCATGGGCAGGGAAACCTCACACTAAACCATGCCACCCAAGGCTATGTCCGACCCAGCCTTGAACACTGCCAGCAATGGAGCATTCACAACTTCCCTGGGCAACCCATTCCAGTGCCCCACCACCCTTACAGTAAAGAATATCTTCCTCAGATCCAATCTAAACTTCTGCTGTTTAAGTTTGAACTCGTTACCCATTGTCCTCTCAGTACAGTCCCTCATGAAGAGTCCATTGACAACATCCCTACAGGCCCTCTTCAGATGCTGGATCCATGAGCTTTTCTATCCTGGAACTTGATCAAGCAGGTTGTTTTACTCCCTAGATGATATTCTCATCAAGCGGGTTTGCCCAAATCTATCTTTCAATAGTATGATACAGGAAGTTGTATTTTTATCAAACTTGATTTAGAAAGATACTGCATGATTGAGATTACCTTGCTTCTGTGGCCTAAACAAGCATATGATTCTTCTCATTCTCACTGTCCTGCAATGTTGGTTGGCAAATATACTTTGAAATGAGTGTATTTCAGAGAATAAAAGCTAAGATTTCTTCAATCTCTTTGTGTATTTTTTGATTAAAGTTTCTGTTCAAGGCTGTTTCTGGAACAGAATATGTTTATAACAGCATAATAACTGTTTAACCTTGGCAGAGGATGAGGAAACTACAGCAGAGCCCTTTGCACTGATACTTAAAAGTTATTTCACATTACCATTCTAGTGGATTCTTTATCACTTGGAACTTCAGGAACATAAGGTTCATTCTCTTTAGGAATAGCTTCTGTGGTCATTGTCAGCTATTTGCTGCTTCCTGGAAATCTTTAATCTTTCCCAGACAGACTTTCTTTTGAAATAGGCTTCAGAAGATCTTGTCCCTACTGAAAGATGTGCAGTTACTTATTGTTGTTTTAAATATATTTATGACTTTACAGTGAGGCTTTTTCTCTTGCTTGCACAATAATAAAAAGTTCTGGCTCATAACACCATAGCATTTTTTGCTGTAAATAGTGGCCATTCAGTATACTTTTTGCATTGTTTTCGTTTTTCATTTACAATTCCATTGTATTTGTCATCTGGTTAAGGCAGTTGCAGGATTATACTATAATCATTAATCTCACCCCCAAATGTGAGGACTTACTGGGAAACATTGAGCATCAATTATTTGAAGTGAGCACAGAAAGCCTGTCGATTGAACAGCTGTTTTCCCTGTGGTGCTGCAACACAGCGGTCTCTCCTCAGGTTTGACTCCAGCGTCAGAATGAGGTGCAGAGTCTTGGAGGAGGGCGTTTCACTGCAGACAGAAGGATGTTGTGGTAAGGAGTATAAGACAGGAAAGGAGTCACAAGCAATGTGCTAGGCCACCTAGGGTGAAACAAGTTTAACTGGAAAGTATTTTTACTATTAATGCAGACAAAACCCAGTACAGCAGCTAGGCCAGCAGAAACTGCGGAAAGGCAGTAACTACAGCCAGAGCCATCACCCATACCCCGTAGCATGGCTGGGAGGGATATGGGGCACTGAACTGACACCTCACAGAGCAGCCATCAATAAAATCAGTCCCCGTAGGTCTGGATATGGCTTTCACCATTGCTTCCCTGTATTTAACACTTTTTTTATAGTGAAAATGAAATAGGGGGTGTTAAATGGCTCTCAATTTATCTCTTGCAATAGAGTGTCAGATTTCAAATAAGCCATTAAAAGCACTGCTAAAAGCAGCCGCTGGGCTCAGACTTGATGGGGAAAGAAAAAAGGAAAAGAAATATAAAAGGTGTGTGTTTGGAGGGGTAAGCACTGCCGAATGATAACTATCAAATGCAGTGGGCACAAGGATAGTTAATCCCTTGCTGACACTTATAATGTGGCAGAATTTGATGATGATGAGTAAAGTGTATTTAATTTTGTATTCAGAAATATTTCTCATTGCCACAAGAATAAAATTCATAAAGGATAGGAAAAGTATTGGATAAAAAGAATATTTTAAACTTGAATTTTAACATAAAATACAATTGTGGTTCTTACTTGAGCTTGTCTGCATTGATACTTTTAATGATCATTTTAATGATCCATCAGTATTTGTATTGGCTGGCTGACAGCATCTGACTTACATTTACACAACTAAGTTTGATAGCATATTGTATTTCTTTGGTGTTCATATATTGCTCAGCCAGTAATCATAGACAGGAGGCATTAACAACCTAGTGGCTAAAGGAATTAACACTCTCTTAAATAGGGCTTCCGGAGGAGTAAAGTGATATAAATCATGTATTTATCTTTTCTTGGTTTCTTGGTTAAAACTGTGGAAAATTACATATCCTGATGCATGCAAGTCATGATGTAGACATCTCACAGCTTTTCTAAAGTACTGGTTTTGATTCAAGTTATCAGGTAACAAATACAAAACCAGAGATGAATAGTATGAGAAAAAGTGATGGCAACAAGGAAAAGGGGGCAATAGAATAAACTTCGTGTTATCACATGGACATGTGCCTAACAAGCGTCTGGTCATGAAAAGTGGTAAAAAGGAGGAGTTCAGGTATCTATACACTTCATGTGTGGAAATATGGAAAATTACCATCCATTTTATACACGTGTAATTATATGCAGAACTAGAGAAAGATTAGAAAAGAAATGGTTTGCAAGGCTCTTGTTTGCCACTGATACAAGGTCTGAACTGACAATAAAAATATGTGATTGCTATGACTAGCCCAAATAGCATTACAGGTTGGGCCAACACTACTCAAAGAAGGACAGTTTTACGCACCATTTTTAAAAATAACACTGGAAAACTGAGGAAAACCTTAATAGCCATGGGCTAACAGCTGTCTTGTAAAACAAGAATAGACATTGGGTATCAGTAAGGCTTTGTCTTGTGTTTCTGTCTTAATTTTAATTGATTTGGGTAGCATATGATAGTTTTCAATTTTAGAAGAGAAAGCACACATAGGGTGCTTTGAAAATGACATTGGGTCAAGGAAGATGAAGGCAATGTCATCAAGAGGTCAGACCAGTGGGCTGCACATCAGGAACCTCTGCATCTATTACCATGTCTAGCTGTGAGACCTCTCTGAGTTTATTTCATCTCTGTGTTCTGGCTCCCACCTTTTCCGGATATCACCTTTGGCACTAGACTTTTTTGAAACCCTTTGAAAAGTGCAAAACTTTATTCAATTGAAACTTGATGAGAAATCCTCTCTTTTAGGAAATATGTTCATAAGGGAAAATGACATCAGGTCTTTCCATGATGAGAAATCGTGAGCATTTAGCTAAGTCTGTCAATATGGTCAAAAAAAGGTTTTTTCAAATTCAAATTTTCTAAAGGAGGGCCCCCAAATTCATGGGGCACAGAGGGGATAAGTTCCCTTGTCATACCAAGAGTTATGTGTCTCCAGCTGTGTAGTACAGAGGAGAAACAGCTCAAAAGTGTTTGCCAGCAACTTAATGGTGAGTCATTTGTGAATTTTAGACTTACAAGCTTGAGGTAGGAGCATAATTTAAAGCTAAACTCCATTTTCAGTGCATAAGTAGAGTTTAATCTCCCAAACTTTTCTGATGATGCCAGTCTTGTCCACTGTCCTGTTAGCATGAAGGATGTGTAGAAGACTTCTGGGGGGTGATAAAGTAGCACAAAGTCTGTCTAGCGTTGAAACAAGGGAGAATGATAGTTGTGCAAAGTATTTCTATTAGATTATAAAATCTTTAAGATGAAAATAAATTCAGAATTTCAAAATGTGGTAACTTTGCAAAATTTTAGCCTTCAAACACTGAGTAAAAGATGGCAGAAAGTAAGATCTAGGTATACTGAGTTAGCATCAGCTCTCCTTTATTAAGTATCTTTATACATAACAGGAAAACCTTGCTATGAAAGATGCTGCAAACTGCTTGGGAAAAGGTCCTAATTTAAGTAATTCAGCTATGAGAAAGAGGAGAGGAAAGGTGAGGAGAGGAAAGGAGAGAGAAGAAGAGAGGAGAGGAGAAAACAAGACACAAGGCAAGACAAGTTTTTCAGTTGGAGCGGACCTACTCATCTAGCCCAACTTCCTGAATAGTTCAAGGCTGACCAGAAGTCAAAGCATGTCATTAAGGGTATTACCCAAATGCCTCTTAAGCATTAACAAGCTTGGGGCATTGACCAGATCTCTAGAAATCCTGTTCCAAGGGATTTCACCACCCTCTCGGTAAAGAAATTCTTCCTGAATTCCAGTATAAACCTCCCTGATTCAGCTTTGAACCATTCCTACATGTCCTGTCACTGGGTATGAGAGAGAAGTGAACAGCACTTTTCTTTCTGCTTCCACTCCTCAGGAAGCTGCAGGAAGTGATGAGGTCTCCTCTCAGCATCCTTTTCTCCAAACTAAACAACCCCAATGTCTTCAACCATTTCTTCCAGCCCTTTCACCAGATTGTTGCCCTGCTCTGGACACATTCAGGGACATCCATATTGTGACTTAAATTGTGAGGCCCAGAACTCCTCGCAGGACTCAAGGTGAGGCCACATCAATGATGAAAAGAGCAGGACAATCACTTCTTTTGAGAGTATGGCTATACTGTATTTGATGAAGCCCAGGATGTAGTTTGCTCTCCTGGCAACAAAACAGAAAAAGACTGAAACGAGCCTAGAGATGTGAGATCCCTTGTCCCAGATCAAAGGAAGAGGCAGAAGCAGTCTCTAGGGAATGAACACTTGGAGATGATCACAGCCAACTGAGCTGTAGCTATTTGCTGCCTCCAACCACCTGCTACGTGGATCCCTGGTTCCTAGACTACAGTCTTGTTCACTGTATTATTCTAAATACCAGCCAGCAGTTACCTTTCATGGTTTACACAGATAAATAATTGATTCAGTATCTTGTACAATAACAGTCCAAAAAGCAGACTCATAATCTGAAAATACAAGCATGTACAAGCATCAGCCATCTGATTTCAGGTAACAGCACAAAAACGCAAGCTTCAAAGCTCAAAGTTTTACTATCTGTTCATCAACAACATTGTGAAAAATGCCAAAATTTCGTTTTTGCATTTTTTTACCCTATGTGCCTTGTTGCTTGGAGATATCTGCTGTCCTATATCTGGATGAATCGTTGCTTACTGAGATTTACAACCAATCTTTGACAGTGTTGCAAATCAAGGAACTGCATTTATTATTATTGTAGGATATTAATTTTTTCTAGTCTTGAGAGATGACAAAGGATCAAGATAATCTGTGCTGCTATGGCATTATCTAGCTCACAAGCCATAAACAGCTTTCAACTGGAAGTGAAAATCTCCAGGACAGAAGCCATGCATGAGGTGCAGAACAAAATTTCCAATTTGTGCTCATTACAGCCATGAAATCTCTATGGAAAAGAGGCAAATGTATTTCTTAATGGAAACTGTTTCATAATGGAATTTTTTTACAGAGTGAGATTTTGTAATACAGGTGGTGAGATGCTTGCAGAAATCTTGAGCAAGGCAATTAGCTTTGTTAGTCACAAATGCTGGGAGGCACGCTGGATAGCTTAGACAGCATTATTCCTTGACAACTGAACATAAATAAAGCAATGTCACTTTATTATTTTATTATGTAACTAGTAGCAAGAATATCAGATAACTGATGGTAATATAAACAAAAACTTTGCTGCTTCCCACATGCAGTTTTAACTCTATCTGTGAAAATCTGTCTGTTCCTTAAAGAAAACACAGGATCTGATATCAGCAATAAAGTGCTAATTTCCTGATATTTTTTATTCGAGTTGCCTGACCTCAGACTTGCTCATAACTGTCCTGAGGAATAGTATCAAGAGTAGTTAAATTTTTCACCTCAATTTTTTTTTTCCTAAGTAAACTTTCTTTTCCTTATACGCTGGTTTGCATATGACAGTCATCCTTGACATTGATTGCCAGATTGATTCATATTAACAGGATCAGAGGGAGAGTTTTCCTAAGCAGTTCCTGGTGGGATATGTCACTGACTTTTTTAACAACATCTACTGTCACTTTAGGGGCTGCTTTCAACAGATGTACAACAAAGATGGTAAATAATAATGACCGCACACTACTATGTCAGTGTTCCTTGACTGCAGGTCCTTGTTATCACAAAACTAGGCCTGCGAAAATCCTTAATGACTTCAGTGAAAACACTTCCAAGTAACAATGTCCATTATTGAAGATAAAGAGACAAAGAGAAGAACAAACTCTGTGAAACTTTGGGTCAGATGAATAAACTTGTCAATGACTCACTTATATGTAATAACAAAGAAACTGATATCATTTGTAATGTAATTAAAAATTGCTCATCACATTGCTGTGCATCTAAGTGATAAACATAATGAATTGTTTATACACTTATTTCTTGGAAAAAAATGTAAAATCCAGACAGTCATTGCATAAACTTGAGAATAGAGAGGTAAATTTATCACCCATTCCTGGCTCCTTAATATTCCTGAGAGGTAGATAGGATGTTACATAAATTCAAAAAAGTATTGTAAGTCCTTTGACCCAGAGGGATCAGACAAACTAATTCACACAGCAACGCTTCATATTTCTTACCTCCACCTATGCATATTGGCATGCACTAGCTTCCTCATTTTCCTCCCTCTTTAATTTTCCCCTCAGGTGTTTTGGAAAGCTGGTGGGTTGACCTCACATTTTACTTATCACTTATTAGACATGTACTATTTCTCACAAGTTACTATCATCTTCTGCCATGTTATCATTAGTGTATATACAATTAAGCTTCATTTGAAGGTTGGCTAAAGTAATACATCTAAGTAAACAGCTGTAGGCATGTGCTTAAATATCTGTCTTCACCTAAGTATCCATGTAACAGGAAGTCCAGGAAAGCTGGAGTGTAGGTAATGCCTGCTTATACACAGGAAATATTCTCATACCTTAATGTGTCCCTGTTATAAAATGGTTAATAACTCTGATCAGTTTTCCTAATCACAGAAAATATCATTAAATTATTGATATATATATCTTGAGAGAATGATGTTGGACTGAGTTCTCAATGACCATGTAATTTGTGGAATTTTGAAGAATTTAATCTAAATAGTTTCAAAACAGTATTTGGCATCTGCATAGTGAGATTGGTGCATTAAAGTGAAAAATGTCTAAACCAGACTGCAGACAGTTTATGATTTGATGACTAAATGGCAGTAGTTAGCATGGCAATAAGTTGCCTTCTGTTAATTCTTTACAATAAGTGGCAAAACAATCCTAATTTCTCCTCTGTAGTGTAACAGTTGCATTAGTCACAATTAATTACACAGTTTCTCCCATGTGTGTCAGACTTACATTAATTGTACAATGATTTATTTGGCTTCCCACCATGCAGTAGCTGAGGTGGTATGCCACTAAAATCATGTACTAAAATCATCAGTACGATAAGGCACTACAGCCTATCTATAAAACATTTTTATCTTAGGTAGCAGAGAGATGTTGGTGTGTGTAGGGTATATGGCTTGTGCCTCTTGGCTTCCCCAGGAACACATGCACTTCCACAAACCAGCTATAGGTGAGCCATGTATGTGTACAGTTTATCGCTGCAGCAACAACCAGTTCAGCAGCACCTCTTGCCATCTATATGCATCAGCATTCAGTCTGCTACAGAAAGGACATACATCCTGTACCACAACTGGGGAGGAGGATCCCTTATCCTCCAGAGAGACTTATTCTGACTTTTTATTTCATAAGCAATATTGTCTCCCATTTTATATGTACAGAACAAAATACGGCTTTTGCTTCAAAGTCATAAAGTTAGCAAGCAAAGAGAAAATGCAAAGCATCTTGAGGGAAAGAATATATCCACCTGAAACCCTCCTACATAGAAGAGGTTTCTATTGTGTATTGCTTCTGCAGTGTGCAGTGATAATTTTCATTTGGAAGATAAAATATGTAAAGAAGCAGTCCTTTGTGGTGCCATACATATTCTTTCAGCACCCCAAGGGAAACATACACTTCAGCCAGTGCGATCCATGTAGTCTTCAGTCCACAGATACAATTTTGGGGTTTTCAAAAATTGTATATCAGTCCAGAGTAAGAACGTTTAGCAGCTTTTTCTTGAATGTTCTCCACTTTAGCTAAGCAGCAATCATTTGTCCCAGAAATTAGGTAAGAACGATGAAAATTGAAATCTTGTTTTACTAATCCATACAGTCTCTAGGCCTGTCTCCCAGTTGTCATTAGGCCATGTGAACAATGATTCATCTTCTTAATCACCTGGGAAAGAAAGCATCTAGGCTAGATAATAAGCAGCACAAACCTACCACGACTTCATTTACATTCTTGAACTGGTTCTCCTTCAGATGAAAGTCAAAGAGCTCTCTTAGGCAATGACTAACAGCGTACTTACAGCAGGATCCCCAGATCCATTCCTGGTTTGGCCTTAAGGAATTGAGTATAGATTCATATTTACAGTGAAAATTATACATTGGGAAAGAAGTATGGGAATGAAAGCTTTGGTGTTGATTATACACGCAGAACAAGAAAGGAAGGATTTTTGAAGTGCTGTAATACAAAGAAGCCAACAGAACTTCGGTGGTTTTCAAGACTCAGCTGCTACCAAAGGGGATGAATAGGAAGTTTTCATGTATTCTCTTTGGAAGGGCTGCCTGTTTTAGGGAACCTAACCTAAGCATCCTCTAAAAATCCTCTCATCTTTAACATGATTTAACATAAGTTTTTCTCTTTTCATCCTCTGCACTCCCACATAATAATTAGCTTATGTACAACAAGGACATGCTGTCAACTGCAGCCATTAACATTGGCTAGAATAATATATCTGAGCAAGATGTGCAGAAAGGTTTATGTAGCTTCTCTTTCAAAGCTTCTGTCCCCTTTCCATCACAGGGGAAAGAATAATTTTTCCAAAATAATGTGACCACCTTGTTTGAGCAATTACAGTGGGGACATGCCTAACGGCTTCACTTCACATTTTTGGATATGAGCACAACACAGAACTCTGCTCAAACTTCCAAATGTCAATGAACCAATGAGATTCAGAAGATTTCTGCTTCTCATACTTCACCTTTTTTCTCCCCATTCTGCTTTTCACTATACACCTGGAGCTCATATGGGATGCTGGGGTTTCTGCACTCCACGTCACATTTTCATCCATGTTACTATGGAGTTGCTCCTCACAGAGACAGGAGGCTCTGGATCTGCCCAACATCCAATTTATTTTGTAGGGCAGAAAGTATTGTCTCCAAGACAACTGTCCTTAACCACAGCCTTCAGCTATGGACACTGATCTGGCTAAGTGCCATGTTTTTTTTGATCACATTTCCCCAATTTCTAATCTTGCAACTTTACTGTTTGGTTTTACCTGGCAAACTCAAGCCCAACAATTGTTCATATGTCGATTTGCCAAAATTTGAGGAGTCACAAGGGAAATTGTTCTTCAAATCCTTTTATCCTGTATACTGGGCTAAATTCCAACCATACTAAGCTTTTGCTGATTGGTATCTTAAAACCTAATTTTCACTCCTGCCACTGCTGTCTTAACCCTAACCTCTTCTCTAAGGCTGAATGCATCATTTACACTGCTGGCAGCAGCTCTTGTAGTAGGCCTGCAGGCCATAGAGAGTCTACCATCAGTATTATATTTTCACCTTTTTTTCTGGCCATCATCATTGTCCTACCCCCAACAGTACAGAGCCCCTGAACTGCTCTAGCCCTGGCCACAGGCCAGAAGCTATTTATAATTCACCATTTCCAACATTATGTCTTTCAAGCTTTAACAATGAGCTGAACTCCTCAACTTATGATGCCCAAGCTCTAAGCAATCCTAGTTACACTGAAGCCCTTTATATCTGTATGTAAATATGTATATATGCCCAGATTACCATCTGTGACCATGAAGTCCTCTGGATTCAGAACAGGTGAAAGGGGAATAAGTGACTACCTGAGAATAAATTTGTGTTAGTAGTGTTCTCTTGCAAAATACCCTAGTAAATGCAGGATTTGTCCAGGCATATAATACTATGACCAATATAATTTTTAACCAAAACAGACTCAGTTCCAACATCACAATCAGTCTACAGTCTTTGGGCTGTTGAGACAGTGGACATCCTTCACATGAGTTGGGCCATCAGGAACTCCAGGCTGTAAGATAGATAGATGGGTGACTCTGTATGTGTGTACACCTATGACGAACACAGTGATTAAAGGAGTGCATTTTGGGCAGTTTGGAAAGCTGCCTGTGGCTTAGATATCTATTTGTGGTCTAAGCCTTACTGCAGGGAGATATCTTGGTAAGCAAGATCTTACCCACTGTGCCTAAAGACATATCTCTTATGCTCACTGGAAAAACAGATTTACTCCCCTTTTGTCAGTGCTACAATGTCTTCCCCCAATAGTCTTGATTAACCTCCACCATAGCTGACATACACATTTTCCCCTTTCCTTCCCTGGGAATTCAGAGTCTTTGTTGCCATATGCCAAGTGTCTATGTGCATCACACCTGTCCTGAAGAGGGTATGTATTTGAACTGGCAGTGCAGAGAATTGACATTGGACACAATGTGTCATGGCTTTGGCATGTCACCTATCAGATGATATTCCTTAATGAAGCCCATTCATTCCTGCCAGATGGCCACTGATGCAGAGGTCAGCCTCTTCTACAGATGTAGCTTTGTGTTCATCTGGGAGAACCTGGACTTCTAGTATCTGAGAATGAAGAAAACAACAAAGCCTAGTTCTTCCTGAAGAGTATGGCTGCCAGCAGTGATCCTGGAGTCTGGACTGAAACCAGTGTTGCTACCTTTTTAAAATATAAACACAAAAAGTAAATAAAACATATCATTCAATCCATTTAAGAAAACTCTGAAACTCAGGAAATCAAGATAGTGCTGTGGAAATAAGGGATTTTGGTCTACAAGACAGCAGGTAGCTTCTGTTAAATGATGGAGATATTTGCAGGATGAAGTGGGTTATTTTTATCCTAATTTTCTTTCTATTAGTACATTCCCTGCTGACTTGGAGGATTGTATCTATTTTGGCTTGGAGGATTATACCAATTTGTTTTGCTACAAATTCAATAAAAATAAAAGCTAAAACGACAATTAAATCCAAGAAAACCCAGCTGGAAAGCATGCAAAATTCCTCTTTTCTAATTAAAGTCTGTGCAAGCCAGAGCTTTATAGAGGCATTAGGGAGGGAAGGAATAAAAGAAGTGTGTTCCCACTAACACATTTACTGTAGCTGGCTTTCAGGCCAAACAAATTACTGCAGAATGCTAACCCAGCACTTCAACAAGCAGCAAAGCCTGCAGGGTCTCCTTTATTTTGGGAAAGGGAGGGGAAAGGTGAGTCTGAGTACAAAGGGGGCATATGTATGCCATATTGTGCTGTTGAGTGCTGTTTAGGGCACCTCGTCATGTGCCCTTAAAGACCAGTGAAGTTAGTAGGACCTGACTTAAATGGGCTTTGGATGGTTTTTATAATGTGGTTAGGAAGATGCACTATATGTCAGTTAATGTCTCTCTTCAGCCTGGGAAGCAACACCTGCTTGCTAAAACTGCTGTTTTGAAAGTGGGTGAAACCCCCAGTGGCTTTCGTTGAATATCCCATGGCAGGCTGCTGCCTTCATCTTCTCCTGTTGCTTCCGCTGCAGCCACTAAGGCGAGCTGCTAGTTCTCTTAAAAAGACAAAGACAACCTCCAACAACCACAACAAAACCAAAGAAATCTCACAACATAAAGGAGTAAAATACAGATATGAAAAAAGACAAGAGGAGAGAAAATGTGATGCATGGAAAAGACAAATGCATAGACAAAATTTTCCTCTATCTCAACATGAAAGTTGAAAGATCAAAGGAGGATACAAGTACCTATATTCCTGTGGAACTTGCTGCAATATTGAATCTATGAATTAAACAAACCATAGGCTGTTCTTCCATATCAGTACCTTATGGTATGAACTGATTATACCAGTGAGCAATGCTGGATTGCTTTCCCTCACCTTAAAACCGACTTTACGTCTTGTTTTGGCATCATAGCACAGTGTTAACACTTGTCTGTTGTGGGAAGTGTGGATAACTGTGTGAAAGAGTGGCTGGCAGAAAAAGGTCACAGCCAAATAAACCTGAATCTCACCCCTTAACAGTGGGACTAGG
>JASSUY010009554.1:0-29225 GCA_032466535.1 Forpus xanthops | reverse complement strand
GGTGTCCTCAACATAAAAAGGACATGGAACTGTTGGAACAAGTGCAGAGGAGGGCCACGAGAATGATCAGGGGACTGCAGCACCTCCTGTATGAAGATAGGGTGAGAGAGTTGGGGCTGTTCAGTGTGGAGAAGAGAAGGCAGCGTGGAGACCTCCTAGCAGCCTTCCAATATCTGAAGGGAGCCTATATTGATGCTGGGGAGGGTCTCTTCATGAGGGACTGTACTGAGATCACAAGAATGGGTTGCCCAGGGATGTTGTGAATGCTTCATTGCTGGTGGTGTTCAAGGCTGGGTTGGACAGAGCCTTGGGTGACATGGTTTAGTGAGATGCGTCCCTGCCTATGGCAGGGTGTTTGGAACTAGATGATCTTAAGGTCCGTTCCAACCCTAACTATTCTATTATTCTATGATTCTATGCCAAGGGGTAATGGGTTCAAACTTAAACAGGGGAAGTTTAGATTGGGTATAAGGAAGAAATTCTTTACTGTAAGGGTGATGAGGCACTGGAATAGGTTGCCCAAGGAAGTTGTGAATGCTCCATCACTAGTGGTGCTCAAGGCCCGGTTGCACATAGCCTTGGGTGACATGGTTTAGTGTGAGATGCCCCTGCCCATGGCAGGGGGCTTGGAACTAGATGATCTTTAAGGTCCTTTTCAACCCTAACTATTCTAAGATTCTAAGACTAATGCCCAGGAATCAAGGAACACAATCTGTTTATTGCTAAAGTATTGGTTTACTTGAGTGACTGTGTGTTGACCATGATAGAGTACATTTCTTTGCCTACACTTAGGCTGTCTGTATAGATGCACTGTGCTGCATCTTTTATCCAATAACAGAGACCTCAGCTGGCTGAAGATTCAGAATTTGCCTCCAATCATAAGCACTGGCTAAACTGGAATCTGAATCCATAACTGCTTTGTATTCTCCTGACGTACCACTGACCAGTTATGAGGTCTAGTGATGAAATTATTCTCCTCTCTTGTCACTGGTAAAAAAAACATGCAGCAGCCACTGACGAGGCTGATGCTGCACAAAATGAGCATGATCCCAGCATCTTCTGTTGTAGGTCTTCCTAACAAAAGAAAGACATTTGTTGTTTCCTCAATCTTGGTAAAGGTGTGACTTCAAAATCACCTCCAGCTTGGCAAAAGAGGGCCGCACTTGAATGTTACAGAAGTGTATTTTTATATTTTTGAGAAAATAGGTTTACGTCTAGTTCTTACGCTATTCCTCAAGTTATTCCTCAGCAATGTGATATCAGCATGTAGTCCAATACAGGTAATTTCAAGATGAGATAACAATTTCCCACCTACTCATCACGTTTCTTTGCCATTAAAACAACCCTCTAGACAGCTATCTGTCTCCTTGATGTTCTTGATGTGCTAACTCTTCAGGAAGTTAGTTCTATTGTCCCACTGACCCTTTCGCTATATAATGGCTGGTGTATTTTAGTGTTTAGTGCAAATGAACCCAGCAGAAAACTTAGATGCTGAAACCTGCCTGGAAATGAAGGGCTCTGAAACAAAAAGTCTTCACTACAGCAAGTGAACAATGCAAAGGGGAGGTTTGCTGGCACAGGCAAAAATCCTGTGGCAGGATAAGTTGATGGCTCTGGGGTCATCACATCCCAGCACAGCAGACAAGTAAAAGGCATCTACCTTGCTGGTGAAAGGCAGCTATTCAGCATGGGCAATCTTAAAGACAGTTATGGCAGTTGTTTTCTCCCCTTGCCCACTGTTTTCTGTTAAACACACTGTCTAAGTATACTGAATGTGAACTTACCGTGTGTAAACCTAACAATTTCTTTTCATATATGGACATGCAATGGTTCTTCATTCTAACTCCTTAATTTGCTGTAAAATATACGGACAATGCAAGCTAAGAGCTATAACATGTTTTCTTGCCTGACTTGGCTATGTTATATGATTATTATACCTTCAGGGAAACTGGCAGCTTGCAGAGGCTTGCTAAAAATAGGAACTTGCTTTAAACATACATCAGAAAATATGAGCACTGCACAAGGGGTTTTCTTCCTCCCATAGTTTCAATTGAAACTAGCACATCCTTCCTATTACCGTATTTTTTGAACAATATATCACACCTCTGTTTTCATAAAGAAAAATCTGCGCTTAAGCACCAGTGTCTTACAGTACTAATTCATTATCTGAACACAATGAAACTGATAATGCTCTGTTGTTGCAGCATAATCCATCACTGGAACAAATGCACTATTAAAGTGTTTCTTCAAGGTCCCTTAATAAGCAGAGAGGATTTCTGCTTTCCAAAAGAAAAAAAATAAAAACATTTTTTAAGAAAGCATGTTTTTTACCTGAAATTCTATATCTCTCTGGAATTCAGGGAGATACAGAATTCATATTACCTCAGTATTTATATTATGAGGTAATTTCAGGCTCATTTGGAAATGACCTGCTGCAAAATCCAGACCTGGCATTAAAGGTAAATATAAATAATTTAAAATGTAGTGAAAAATATAAGAGATTTGTATAATGAAAAATATGAGATGTGTTCATAGAATCACAGACTGGTTTGGGTTGGAAGAGACCTCAAAGATTAGTTCAAATCCCCCTGCCATGGTCAGGGACACCTTAAACTTTGCAAAATTGATCAAGGGCCCATCCAACCTGGCCTTGAACACTTTCAGGGGAATCTACAACTTCTGTGAGCAACCTGTGACAATGTCTCAACACCCTCATAGTGAAGAATTTCTTCCTTATATCTAATATTCCCCCGTTTCAGTTTAAAAACATTCCTCCCTGTCCTATACCTACAGACCCTTATAAAACGTCCCTCTCAAGATTTCCTGTAGGCCCCTTTAGACACTTAAGGCCTTTTTAAGGTCTTCTCTGAGCCTTCTCTTCTCCAGGCTGATCAACTCCAACTCTCTCAGCCTGTCTGGAGAGGTGCTTCAGCCCCCCGATCATCTTCATAGCCTCCCTCTGGACTCATTCCAGCAGGTCCATGCCCATGCATTCCCTCCTCACTTCTCTTACTTCATATATTACTATTATCCTCACATGAATACCTGAGAACTTAAATACTTTCAATCTGACAACAGTCTTGTGCAGCGGGGATGGTGAGTGCTTGCTTTATGACCTGTCAGGGAGCTCTGCTTTGGCTGCCCCGGTGGTGGCCAGTGTAGGCACCAGGCAGAGCCCATGAGAGGGGAGGGTGCAGTGCAGAGCTCGGGGTGCAGAAAGTGCCTGCTCTGCTCTCCTTAGGGGAGGGTGCACAATGGGCAGGGCTGCACTCTGTGCTCCCTGGTGGAGGTCCTCCTGCAGCAGGGGCTGAGCTGCGGAACACTGTCAATAGGGTGAAAGGTGTCAGGGATGCTGAGAGGGCGATGGGCCACTTGCTCCAGGCCCGAACAGTGCAGGGGCGTCCGAGCGTCCACCGTAGCATGTAGAGAAAAGGAGGAGGACAGTAATCCAGGGAGCTGGGAGCTAGTAATAAAACCAAACACCACCACCACCACCACGACCCCGCCAAAAAAAAAAAAAAAACCAAAAACGAGGACAATTAAAAGCAAGGGGCTTCCTCCAGTATCTGGTATCCCCACCCAGAACCACTTCACAGCTCTGCAGGAGGCTAACGAGGAAATTCACACCACACCACATGAACATCCTGCTGATGTAACAGTAAAGAAGATCACTACTGGTGCTGCCAGGAAAAAGCAGTGGGTCATAGTAGTGGGTGATTCTACTTTGAAGGGCACAGAGGCATCCATCTGTCAGCCTGACCCAGTCTCAGGGGAGGTGTGTTGCCTACCAAGTGCTTGGATCAGGGATGTTGCAGAGGCTGCCTGCTCTAGTCGGTCCCACTATTATCCACTTCTAGCTGTCCATGCGGGTGCTGCTGATATTTACAGAAGTTGCCTGTGAATCATTAAGATGGACAGAGACGTGGGAGGAGTGATTAGAGGCCCTGGGACTCAGACGGGTTTTTCTTCAATTCTCTAGGTCAAAGGGGAGGACCTTAAAAATGCTAGGTGGATTTGGCAGGTTAATAAATGGTTAGAACAGTGGTGCCATGGTCAGGGGTTTTGGTATTTAAAGCACAGGACCCAGTTTAGGAGGCCAGGTCTACTGGAGGCTGGTGGGGGCTGTCTGACAAGGAAGGAGAAGAGCTGCTTTGGTAGGCAACTTGCCAGACTGGTCAAGAAAACTTCAAACTAGGTGCGTTGGGGAGGGGGACATCATTTTTTCCCAACGCTCCCAGTCAGTTGCCAGAACCTGTAATAAATGCTGCAGGCGATGTAGAGCTATTTCAGTCACTCCAGCCAGTGAGTCGGCTTCATTTGGAGCTTGGCCTAGATGCCTCTACACAAATGCCCATAGTATGGAAAATAAATAAGAAGAATTGTGGATGTATACACAGCTAGAGGGATATGATATCACTGGCATCACAGAAGCTGGTGGGATGGCTCCTATGATTAGAGTGTTAGAATAGACGTTTATAGACTCTTTAGGAGTATTGTGTAAAGTTCTGGTGTCCTCAACACAAAAAGGATATGGAGCTGTTGGCCATGAGGATGATCAGGGGTCTGGAGAACCTTGCATATGAAGACAGGCTGAGAAAGTTGGGGCTGGTCAGCCTGCAGAAGGCTGAGTGGAGACTTCATAGCAGCCTTCCAGTACCTGAATGCGACCTGTAAGGATGCCAGAGAGAGACTCTTTCATTAAGGACTGTAATGACCAGACAAGAAGTAATGGGTTAAAACTTTAAAGGGGGAAATTTAGATTGAATATAAGGAGGAAGCTCTTTATTGTGAGGGTGGTGAGGCACTGGAACTGGTTGCCCAAGGATGTTGTGAATGCTCCATCACTGGTGGTATTCAAGACCAGGTTGGGCAGAGCCTTGGGTGACACGGTTTAGTGTGAGGTGTCCCTGCCCATGGCAGGGGGGTTGAAACCAGATGATTTTGAGGTCCTTTCCAACCCTAACTGTTCTATGATTCTATGACTCATGGCAATGGCTCGTGCAGGGGTACCCTAGCTTACTTCAAGCAAGGTCACCAGGTACCAGAAACTGACCAGCTAGCACAGCACAGGACTCCCATCCTGCACTTTGCTCAGTCAAACTGCTCCCTCCACCCAAATTTGTTTAGGTATCTCTGCATTGTGCTTCAACCCTTATTATTGTTACATGTGGCATACCTGTCTGCTCCTACAGCTAGCAAGATATGCCGTTTTGCATTCTGCACTTGGTCTTGCTTATGCTGGATTTAGCAGTTACAATGCAATTGATTTCAGTGGCATTACTCCTGAGGTTAAGAAGGACAAAGATAAAGGCATTTTTACTTCAAGATGAATGCGGATATGGATCCACAGCCTCCAGATAAGGCAGCTGTGGAAATGTCCTAACTTAGGCTATTCTCAAATCATGTTTATTCAGAATGCTGAGATATCCATGAAAAAAATATTTGGTTCCTCAACTTTTTAAGGAGAAAGTTGCACCCATAAATATGTGCTGCTTCCCTGGATAACTTCAATTAAACAATATATCCAGCTGCTCCAAATTCCTGTCACTGAGAGATGATTTTGAAAGCTGCTTTACTGAGTCTAGTACTGAGCTCCTAGTATGCCTGGAATGAAAGTTGCTGTCCAGTACAAAGATTTGTCTGCACATGGGGTTTTCTGAATTGGTGAAACCTGTGTCTACACTTCTGCTATGTCCAAATCGGAGAGTGCTAAGCTGTAAGAGACTAGAAGCTCCTGAATCCTCCAGCACAGGGGAGCAGATACTAAACTCTTGTACAATAACAGCTTCCTGGACATAGAGACTTACTGGCTCCTGTACAGAAGAAGGGAAGGAAACAAATCCACCAGGCTGCAATGAGCCAGGCATCCTTCTGCAAGTCTCTGGTCCTGAGTGCTGTCAGGGTGGGTGACTGCAGGCATGGAAATATGCCTCAGCACTGAGATGTGATGTTGTGCTTTTGTAAGATGACAAACGGCTCTGGGCCCCTGGGACTGAAGGGTTTAATTTGAACATTGAACTGACAGGTTAGACTTGGTTCCCACCCAGAGGAAATTCCCGCTGTAGGTAAACGGAAGAGACACTGTGGGAAGGAAAAGGCAGGAAAGAGTGTAAGGAGTTACTCTGTGGAACTGGTCTGGACAAGTGCTCCGGTGACATGAACTTCTGTCCCCATTCACTAGGGCAAATACTTGGTTAGCTTCATGTGACTCTTCCAGACAGAGGATGTTGGAGCCCCAAATAGACACCAGTCATTTGCCTCTTCTTCCTCTGAAACATTGGATGAGTTTAGAAATATTCTTTGTTTGCACTGTAACAAGTGGACTACTGCCAAAATAATTGTAAAAGCAAAAAGACCCTTTATTATTCTGTTCTTGTGGCAGTCAGAGCTAAGAATAGACACACTACTACTTTGCAAGAACTGAGGAAATTAGAACAATTGCAATTTCAAAAAAGCCTCTTAAAGACTTCCTGCCTTTTTTAGCTTGCAATAATCAAATGTACATTTTACCACTTTTGATACGTTCTCTATAAAGAGGATGGAAGTCACATATTCTCTTTGGCCATATTTTTATTTACTGTTGGGTATAGATACACAGTAGGATATAGAGACTGGCTGATCTACATGCTACAAGGGAAATACATGTTTCATTGTTGAGATCCCAGAAAGCTGCTAGGGGGAACTGGGAAGTTATTTCTCCTCTCTAACTTTTCTTTTTCTCCTCAAACTCCCATCTAGACAGTGAAATTAATGATTATTTAATAATGACTGTTTTTAAACCCAGTGGCCCATCATTTCATCTCTAAAGCAAAATCATCCCTCCTGTGAACAATGTCTCCAATAAGGATCAATAGACTCACTGAGCTTCCAATGATGTAGTTAACCAACCTGCTAACATCCTGTCAAAAGTGGAATATTTTGTGTGAATGACAAAAAGCATGAATAATCAGCAATCTTTGAGCACTATAAGGACAAAGGTGATGCTCTGGGGTGATTTGAGACCTAATGGAGGCCAGGTGAGGGACCTGTGAGCCCCTCCCTAGAGCCTACCTGTTGCACAGTGGGGAATTCCACACTAGTGACAAATTCTTCCCCTCTGTGCTGGTTGTGGCTGGGATAGAGTTAATTTCCTTCATAGCAGCCAGTATGGTTCTGTATTCTGGATTTGTGCTGGAAACTGTGTTGATACTTCAGGGATGTTTTAGCTATTGCTGAGCAGTGTCTGCACAATGCCTTTTCTGCTCCTCACCCCACCTGTGAGCAGGATGGGAATGCACAAGGTGCTGGAAGGGGACACAGCCAGGACAGCTGACCCTGAATGACCAGAGTGATATTCCATACCATATGGAGTCATGTTCAGCATATAAAGCTGCAGAAGAAGGGGAATGTTTGGAGTGATGGTGTCTTCCCAAGTCTCTGTTGCATGTGATGGAGCCCTGCTTTCCTGGACATGGCTGAACACCTGCCTTCCCATAGGGTGTGGTTAATGAATTCCTTGCTTGACTTTGCTTGTGTGAGCAGCTTTTGTTTTAGTTATTAAACTGTTATTATCTCAACACAAAAATTTTCTCACTTTTATTCTTCCAATTCTCTCCCTCATCCATCTGGGGGAAAGTGTGCCGCTGGGTGGTACTTAGCTGCTGACTGGGATTAAACCACAGCATCTTATTAGCCCAAACACCTAATTTCTGCAGATTGCATACACGCTCTTCCACAGAGTCAGGAAAAACAGGCTTTGTGCCACTCATCTCTTTTTCATAAACTCTTACGTGTTTTTAAATCTTTTCTCCTATAAATGTTTTCATAGCTAGGGTCTGCATAAATTAAATTGAATTTTATCTAAGTGATTTTTTTCCTTTGAATCCATCCATCTTGTACACTGCAGCACAGATATCTAGACTAATTTTGTGTCAGCTATGACCAGTACAGTAAGTTAAGGCACTGTAACAAACAATGCTGCATCACTGAAGATCTGAGCATGACTGTTGCACTGAAGTTTATTTCAGACACGCTTCCTCCTGTCATCTGTCTTTCCCAGTGTGTTTTGGTTTTACTTTTTCAGATCTCATTAGCTGTTATTACAGAAACCATATTAATTTATGCTGAAATGTAGATGCTTGTAGAGCCAACACTGAGCATATGATACCACAAGCAATACTAAGAAAATTGCCTAGAAATGTAACAGTGAATAGCAACATTATTCTATGCTTACTATTATACTATTCCATGATTCTATGATTCTATTTGTGTAACTATTTTCAGGTAGATCAGATAGATAGATTCAGGGCTTTTAGAAGTGCGTTTCAGCAGGAGAATCCTCTTGTGTGGCAGCACAGTACATAAAACAGTCTATTTATTTTCCCCAGAAAAGCTTTCCTGAACCTGTATTACTTAACTTAGAAAATGTTAGTAATGAATGTTCTTAATTTGAAGTTCAAATGCCTTTAATCATGCAAAACAAATGAGATCCTTGAAGGTGAAAGAGCTCTCTGCTGTTAGATAACTGCACAGCCTATGAAAATAATGATCACTTGCATTTGAGCTACAGAAAAGGTACTTCAAGCTTGGGGTGAATTAATAACGATACCAACCATGAAGTTCACAAAAATGCCTCTAATGATTTCACACATGAAGTATCTTTTGAGAAAATGGAGACAGGTTGTCACAAAGGGTGGGTAGAAAGGCTCTCCCCAAATTGCCCACTGTATGTTTGACTTGGTGGGTGCTTCAGAATTAGCATTGCACATATGAGGAGGGGAGTGGAAAACCAAAGTGGCTGCCTACAGGGGAATTAGGTCAATACTTTTACAGGTATCACCTTCTCACTTAAGTCGGAAGTGTTTGCTTTGCAGTAATACTAAGGCAGTTAGGCCTTCAACTTGTGGATCTGCTAGCAGCACAACCACCTGAAGAATGTCTGCTATTCTGCATGGCAAGCTTTCCCTCCTTTCATGCAACTACTTCTTTTGCCATTACTACACCATGGGGAGGGGATTCTGTTAGTGAGGCAGGGAATCTGACTAGGAAATAGGGTATTTTCTAGCTTAGACCTATCCAGAGGAGCTGCCCTGTTCATGGGCCACAGGCAGCATTCACTCCACAGATGTCCCCACTGCTCCAGAAGAGATTCCCTCTCAGGAGCTGGGTGTTGATGCTGCTGAAGTCTTTGCCATCCCAGGAAGGCTCAGGCCAGAGACTGCGCATAGGCTCTTAGCATGCTGTAGGATTAAAAACCTAGTAGCAGTATTCAATGTGCTATCAATAGAAGATGGTTTTGGCACTGACTTCCCTCTCACTCAATAATACTTTATTTAGTAGTGGCAGTCCTCCCTCCCATTAATATAGGCAGTTATGGGAAATGAATCATGAGTCTCTACCCTAAATAATGTGATCATTCTTAGTCTTCAATAGTTAAAAATAGATGGGCATGTTTTGTATTCCACAGACATGAAGCAGGTAGATGATGACTGAATGCAGTTGGGAATTCATCTCACCTAGCTCAAATGAGATGTATTATTCATGTGTAGTCAATGACAAGGATGAGTAGTCAAGCTTGAGAGTCCATTAAAAAAACAAATTCAGATCCGTGCAAGCTAAATTGGCTGGAGCTACTTTGTTTTTTTTCCAGACTGTGTCTACAACGAGTGGCTCTGACTGAAGTTAGAACTCGTGATCCTTCTGAGAAGCCTCTGGGACTGGGAAGCTGGTGACAGTAGGAGACAGAGAGTCCTTGCACATAGCAAAAACTGTACAAAGAGTAAGGCATGACTGCCCATGGTTGCCTGAAGCCATTAAATTTAAATGAAGTATAAATAAAGTTAAACCTAAAGGATTAAAAAAGGTCAAGAACTGCCAATTCAATATTGGCCACACTGCAAATGCGTTTAGGCAACATCAGTTTTTAAAGCTATCTGTGAGAATCAGGAGTCACAGAAAATCCACACCAGCAGCAATGACTTTTTCTTCTCTCTGGCTTTCAACTGATATTCATTTTGCATAAGTCTGAACTTCCCTGGCATCTCTAACAAATGTCCACTGACAGGGAGACACAAGAGTGACTTCTGGGTAACACTCTTCCAGGCCCTGGTGTAGGAGGCAGTGGCTGCTTGCCTCCTGGAAGGGGTTGCAAGTGGTTAGTGAGATGCTAAGTCAGGCCTCATGTCTCCCTGGAATGGCCAGTGCTAACCGAGCAGGAGGTTCCTCTTACCTGCCTTCAGCTATTTGAATGTCAGACACCCAGGGATCTGTTTGGGCACACCCAAGCAGGTGTCGGGCGCTTCTTTATACCTTTGTTGGCACCTGTTCACATAAAATCATAGAACCATAGAATTGTTTAGGTTGGAAAAGACCTTTAAGATCATCAGCTCCGACCATCAGCCCAGCACTGCCAAGTCCACTACTAAGTCATGCCCCTAAGTGTCACATGTACACATCTTTTAGATAACTATAGGGATGGTGATACAATTATTTCCCTGGACAACCTTTTGTGAAGATATTTTTTCTAATATCCAATCTAAACCTCCTCTGGCACAACTTGAGGCCATTTTCTTTCATCTTACTGCTTGTTACTTGGGGCAAGAGACCAACATGCACCTCAATACACCCTCCTTTCGGGTGTAGAGAGCGGTAAAGTCTCTCCCAAGGCTCCTTTTCTCCAGACTAAACAACCCCAGTTCCCTCAACCATTCCTCACAGGACTTGTTCTCCAGACCCTTCACCAACTGGGAGGTGCTGGAGTGGGTCAGAAAAGAGCAACAATGTCTTTCTTGTAGTGAGGGGCTCAGAACTGAACACAAGATTCGAGGTGCAGCCTCACGAGTGCCCAGTACAGGGGGATGATCATTGCCCTGGCCCTGCTGGCTACGTTATTGCTGATTCAGGTCCAGGTGCTCTTGGCCTTCTTGGCTGCCTGGTCACAGGCTGCTCATGTTCATCTGACTGTTGACCAACATACTCAGGTCCTTTTCCACCAGACAGTTTCCAGTCACTCTTCCCCAAGTCTGTAGCATTGCATGAGGTTGTTGTGGCTCAGGTGCAGCACCCCGCACTGAGCCTTGTTGAATTTCTTACAGTTGTCCTCGGCCCATCAATCCAGACTGTCCAGATCCCTCTGTAGACCTTCCCTTCCCTCAAACAGACAGTCAAGCAGAACAACAACATGACAACATGACCGTAAATACTACGGTCTGAGAGTCGTGTACCACCCAGGATGAGATTCAGTCCAATGCTACCTGAGATGTTGCAGTATGTCCTGACTGGCTTCTGTCTGCTGCTCCAGGAGATCACAGGCACTCTTGTAGATTCTATGTCATATCTGCTGGCCTAGCAGAGATGCCTCAGATGCCCTAGAGTGCCTGAATTAGATGCCTAAGTGTAGGTATCTAATCCATTCACCTTCATCTATCCTAGCTAATCTGGGAAACTTCCTTTGTGTTCTGAAGCAACTTCTAGGACCTGCTATATCAAATAAAAAGGATGGGATGGTGGTATCTATGAGGTTGGTGCCATGTACAGACCTGGTACTGACTCATGAAGGATCAGCTTCTCCAGCTGAATAGCAGTTATCATCTAGTTCTCTCCCTGAATACAGAAAGGTGACACATTTGCCAGGAACTGCAGAGCATAGCAAGCCTTGAAAAATAGGCAAAGATTACATGTCGGGAAATTTTTAAGCTTTTCTATACCCATGATGCACCAAAGGTCAGAGCTGTACACATAGCCTTGGGTGGCATGGTTTAGTGGGAGATGTCCCCGCCCAGAGCAGGGGGCTTGGAACTAAATGATCTTGAGGTCCTTTCCAACCCTAACTATTCTATGATTCTATGATTCTATGATTTCTGTGGGTTAATTCCTGCATTAACTTTGTGTTGAGGGAGTTTATTTTGAGAATAGATCCGGCAGATGGATGCATATAGTCATCAGTCTGGTTAATGCTTTAATCGAGATTAGCAAAGGAAAAAATAATCCTTCTCTGATTTGTACAAATACCTGAAATATGGTCATAATATTATGGTTTTCTGTATATTCTTCTATCAGCTAATAGTTAATAGTTAATAGTTTTCCCTCTCTTCTCCTCAGAAAACTACAAATCCTAAATAAATGCCTGGACCAGGAGTCACCCTGTGTCGCAACAGCTGGCCCATCTATGAAACATAATTGGATTTACTCTACACTCCCTTGAGAAGGTAGGAAATTCAGAATATAATTAAACTGAATTAATCTGTTTGGTATTAACATCACCAGATTTATCTTAAGCTGAAATAGGATGTTATGTCTCATCAGATAAACTTTATACTGTTTCAAATCAGCCACCTATTGTGTTGAATAAATGATAGACTTTGTGAAGTCTGCAGTAAACTGGATGCTGTGCATAGCACACACTCTGATTAGGATGCCCTTTGGGAACAAGGGGTGTGAATTTCACAGGGGTCCTGTGATGCCTGGAGAGTGAACGTGAACACTGTGGGTGCCATGTGCCAGCTCATAGCCACAGTCCTCTGACCATTCTAACCACAAACCCAGCACAGCACATCACCTGCCACACAAGTCACCTTTATCCAGACAGTTCAGCAAAGAAAAGGTTTTAACACAGCCATGCTATTGGCCACATATGACATGAAAGGGTTTCATTCTCCACCAGCAGGAACTCCAGATGTCCTCACCACAGTGTCACCACAGTGCCTTTCTGTGCAATATCTGTACATCATCAAACTGGACAGCATCCCACAACAGGCTGGTTGGGAGCGAGGTGGGCTGATGCCCACCTCATGATGTTTAACTATGACAAGTGCAAGGTCCTACACCTGGCTCGGAGCAATCCCAAGCACAGCTACAGGTTGGGCAGAGATGAGATTCAAAGCAGCCCTGAGGAGAAGGACTTGGGGGTGTTGCTCGATGAGAAAATGGACATGAGCCAGCAGTGTGCTCTTGCAGCCAAGAAAGCCAACCGTATCCTGGGCTGCATCAAAAGGAGTGCGACCAGCAGATCAAGGGAGGTGATCCTGCCCCTCTACTCTGCTCTCGTGAGACCTCACTTGGAATAGTGTGCAGTTCTGGTGTTCTCCACATAAAAAGGACATGGAACTGTTGGAACAAGTGCAGCGGAGGGCCACGAGGATGATCATGGGACTGCAGCACCTCCTGTATGAAGATAGGATGATAGAGTTGGGGCTGTTCAGTGTGGAGAAGAGAAGGCTGCGTGGAGACCTCCTAGCAGCCTTCCAGTATCTGAAGCGGGCCTATAGGGATGCTGGGGAGGGACTCTTCATGAGGGACTGTTGTGATAGGACAAGGGGTAACGAGTTCAAACTTAAACAGGGGAAGTTTAGATTGGATGTGAGGAAGAAATTCTTTACTGTAAGGGTGGTGAGGCACTGGAATGGGTTGCCTGGAGAAGTTGTGAATGCTCCATCACTGGCGGTGTTCAAGGCTGGGCTGGACATAGCCTTGGGTGACATGGTTTAGCGTGAGGTGGCAGGGGGGTTGTAACCAGATGATCTTGAGGTCCTTTCCAGCCCTAACTATTCTATGATCCTATGATTCTATGAAGTGGAGCATATAATGTGGGGAAGAAAAGGAGGCTTAGGGAAATAGGTTTGTGTAGCCTGGAAAAGAGCATGCTGAGGAGGAGGATTGGTTGCAGTCTGCTTCCTCTTGAAGGAGAAAGATGGTGGTGCATGGTCAACATAGCACTGACAGTCACAAGTTTCAGAAAGAGAAAACCTGTCTGGGTATAAAAAGCGTTTGCAGTGGATTAGCACTGGAACATTTTACACAGAGTTGTGACATCTTCATTCCTGAAGATTTGCATACTTCACTTGGACAAGACCCTGAGCAGCCTGACATAACTTTGAAGTTTGCCCTGCTTTGAGCAGGCAGCTGAACTTTTTTACCTCAGGACGTTCCTTCCAAAATAAATCTTGCTGAAACTTTATGATTATTTATGCACACTGTCATGGGTTCAGCAGCAAGAGTCCTTTTTTTCTTTCTTTGTAGTAGGTGGTGCAGCACTGTGGTTTTGATTTTCGGCTTGGGAATAGTGCTGATAACACCAGTGATAATTATGGCTTAGAATGTTTAGGCTGGCCAAGGACTTTCTGAGTTTCATGCTCTGCCAGGGAGGAGGGGAAGCTGGGAGGAAGCCGGGAGGAAGCAGAGACAGAGCACCTGACCCAAACTGACCAAAGAGGTATTCCATACCACAGCATGTCATGTCCCAGATGTAAAATGGAGAGCAGAGACCCGGAAGGGGGGGTGTGGGGTGTGTGTGTGCACTGTGTGGTCAGGCTTGGTATCAGGTGATGGGGGTGCACTGCTTGGTCAGGCTGGGTGGAAATTAGTTTGTGAGCTGCTGTATTCTTTCCTTGTATTTGCCTTGTCATTATTATTGGTAGCAGTGGTGATTTGTGTTATACCTTAGTTACTAAACTGTTCTTATCTCAACATGTGGGAGTTGCATTCTTTCGATTCTTCTCCCCATTCCCCCGGGACTGGGGAAGAAAGAGAGGGGAGTGAGTCAGAGATCTACTGGAGGGCCTTAAACCAGGGCACACACCTACACATACACTCAGTGAAAAGGTTACATATATGTAAAATATTTCACTCAGTGTTTGATGATTGAATGCATAGCGATGACTTAAATACCAACTTACCTTTATAACTGCCCCTATCCTCATCATGTTTGCTATTCCCACAGCTATGTCAATTTGTCAATGGTCTGTGATCTTTCTGATAAGCTGCAAAAGTATATATGGTCATCTGTAAAGCAGATTTGATCCAGCTGAATGATAGGCTTCTTGTTTGTGTTAGCCTGTCACATCTGCAGTATTCAGCTCTGCTCTGTAATAATCAGTCTAGTTGAGCGGCGGCAGCAGACAGCCTCCCTGTTACTCATCACATATTTACTTTGTGATCAGCATTAAAATTCCTAAAAATGAAGGGGAAAGTAGGAAGACACAGCTTGCTTCTGTTCACAATGGATTAATGCAAGAAGCAGAGTTTTATATACTCTGTTTTCTTACTAAGTATGTCTGTGATATCTCAATACTTAAAGACACCTTCAAAGAGGATGGAGGCTTTCTCTACACAAGGAGCCACATGGAGAAGAGAAGGGGCAAGAGGTACAAGATGCATAGGGGGATATTTACCTCAATATAAGAAAGAAATTTTTTACAATGAGAAAAATCATTCACTGGCACAACCTCCCCAGGGATGTGGCAGAGTCCACATCACTTCAAGTTTTCAAGAAGCAAATGGACAGGGTGCTAGGTAATATTATCTAGGCTTCCTTTCCCATGAGAGGTTGGATCAGCCGATCTTTCAATGTGTCTTCCAGCCTGACTTAGTTAATATTAAAATATTAATTTGCAATTCTACTCACTCAGAGGAAAGTAAATCAGCAGCAGTGTGCTTCTACGGAGGCTAAGGATACTAAAATGCACCCTTCATTTGAAGCAAAGTCTAATAAACAAGGCATAATCCAATTTTCTTCTAGTAAGCAATATTCCATTGATCAAATACAAGGTGTTTGATCTTCTCTGCTCACTGAATTTAGGAAAATAAAAAGATGAGGACCAGATGAGCAACTGTTGAGACGGAAATTGGTAACAGCAGGACACTTGAGAAGAGAACCTCATTTTGATATAGGTGATGCATTTTCATTGGAATAAAAATTGCTTAAATGCATGTATTTCTATTCTCAGAAAAAAAGAACCATCAATACAGAAAATTAATTCCAGCAAAATAATTTACTTCCAAAGAATAATGGAATTATTGAATTTCTAATGAAGATACATAATTTAATTTTCAAGAACTTTTCCTATATATAAATCATAATTTTTGGTAGTCTGGTTACTAGCCCTCAACTTTAAGCTTGCCTCCAAATGCCCAAAAAATATCTCCAGTGTTTGTCTTTCTGATCCTTTGGAATTGTTCCTCTGATCCTTTGGAGGTTCAATTGTTTGTTCTTATTCAATATGGCTAAAACTAGCCTTTAGCTCCTTTCTCCTAAGTCCTCCTCCACAATTCCTTTTCTCAGTTATTATATGAGCAGCAGATACTCTTGTTATGTGCTAACATCTCCAAGCCAAATCTCACCCAAGGATCTCACTCCCAGTTTTATTTCAGCACCATGTGCTGAACATACCTGAATCTGACTGCTACCACCCATTCACATGGCTCTTGCTGGTCTCTATCCTAAGCATCTGCAAAATGTTCTGATCACTCTTGCACTCTCAGCCTCACTCTGTCTGTATGTACACAGTCAGGCTGTTGCAATAGCACATTTATGTCATGCTTTGTATTTTTTGTCCAACATTCATATTTGTCAGGGTACAAAGGACTGAGGTAGGGCTGAGGCACTGGGCTGGGGTTGGGCCTGCTAAGTTTAGCAGGAATTGGGCAAGGGCCAGAAACAAATTGCAGCTCCTGTGCATGGGGCCATGCCTTATTCAGACAGAGAAAAGCATTTTTATCTGCAAGTTCAAGGCCCCTTCTGGTCTTCCTCACTTATGTATCATCTCTCACTGAGAATCAAGAAGCTGATTTCCATACATGAACTTCTCTAATTCATTTATTATATTTTCAAACAGTGTATTTTCCTGTTATCTACAGCACTGTCCAGACATGGGGTGCTCTCTTTGTACCAAGCCACACCATGTTCTCTTAGAAATCCCTCCTTAATTCTCTGTTGTGTCCTGAACTACACAGAAATGCTTGATGGATTTTAGACTATCAGTGTGCTAGCATCACTGTCTGATATGCTGACCGGTATGGACTTATTTTATCTTAGTATTCTCCAGGCTACCTAAATTTCTATATTATCACTTGTCTTACATTACAAAGTCCTTGGGCTAGATCTAAGAACTTTCCTGTCTTTGTTTGCATAGCATTTATCTCAGCAGAGTCCTCATCTGTGATCAGTGTTCTTAAATACTTGGGCTATATAAATAATGCTTCAATGCAAATGATGGCAAAGCAGCTCTTTGAATGAAATCCAGCATGAAATATAGGCAAGTAACATCAGCTATCCAGCTCCATCTGTCAGCTTTGCCATTTCAAACAGGTAATGCTCAGGCATGGGTTGTGTGCTTGTGAATCTTCAAAGCAACATGACTGTGGAGATTTATACACATCTTTTAGTCCTACTTCTCTTCAAATCTGATGATCATAGATCAGTAGCTGAAAACATTGATAGCACCTAGGAAGCTCAGCTGAGATTGGGTCAAGTGTCAAATAGATACACTGACTGAAATCCTGATGCCTGCAAGTCAAAAGAATTGTCTTTGAGTACAGTGAAGTCAAGATTTCACATACAGAAGTTCAAGTCAGAGATGTCATGAAAAATTGCAGAAGGGATGAATTAGCTAACGGTGTGACTGAAAAGAGGATTATATTAGCTGCCCTTTTGGAGCCTAATTAGAAAAATAGATTTCTAAACACTTCATGCCACAGAGTGCCTGGGAACCATTTGTATGCTAGAGATTCAAGTTGCAGTAATTGGAGAAACATATGTTTTAAAGAATAGCATTTTAATTACTTTAAGCATTTAAAAGTTGAGTGAAACCAAAGCCTCACTTTTCAAATGTTCAGGACCTTGCATGTCTAACTTCCATGTGCATCTTTGAGAATTTGAATAGAGACACTATTGAAAACTTTGTTGGGTGCCTGCTTAAAAACTTGGGCCTTTTCTAGACAGCCCTCACTGAAAATCAGTTACAGCACTTTGGAAAAGCTCTCCCTAAATTGCTTTTTAGCCTGAAAGAGGGAGGAAAAGCAACACAAAGGATGGCTGTTGGAATTATTTTGCACAGCCATTCAGAGATCAGTGTCATTAGTCACAAAAAAATGTATCTGAGAACTGCCAAACTGTTAGTCCAGCACCTGCACTGCCCAGGACTGCATTTTCATCCAGAATGGAAGATTAGCCTGGAAAACAAATACTGGTCATCCTGTATTTGGATGAGACACAGATCCGTTCCTGGCTGCATTAACCCACTGTATTAATTTGATGATAATTCTGTCTTGATAATACACTCAGTTCACTTCACAGTTCCTTGTGGCATAAAATCAAGAAGCGTGTCACAGCACAGCAGTGCAGTAATGAGAGATCTTCACTGTTAAAGGTAATTTCATATTCGCCCATGTAAGGAAATTACTGTCTTGGGGCTTTTGGCTCATTTTATACTCTTGGAATCTAGTATTTATTATAGCATCTGGTTTAAAATAAGACACTAAAAGGTTACGTGTCTGATTAAGGAGCTGATGCAGATTTTAGGAGAAAATCAGATTTGAAGATCTGGATGATGCATTAACATTTAAGGTCTTGAGCTATTCTCTTGCCAGCTATACAGAATTCACTCATAAAAATGATAGCAAAACATATTGTCTCATTTTGTTATTCATTGTTGATAGAAATTCAGTCCTGGACAAAGGCTAGCTAGAAATTGAAAAAAGCCTGAAATCAAGGCCTCCCATTTCAGATTTAAGCAAATCTTTGTGAGAAGGTAACCAGTGAAGAAGTGAAACCCTTGCTGAGATTTGAAGTGCCCCAGTTCCCAGCCATCTGATGTTGGTGGTGGTTGTGTGGAGCTCTCATTCCTGCCCAACCCCTGGGTGAACAGCAAAGCACACAGGCTTGTGGCTGTGGCATAGAGGCAACCAGCACTGCTGGGGCTGAGAGGAACTGCCTGAGAGCAGTGGGCTGATGCCACACATGGACCATGGATGGGAGTCCAGAAGGGTGAAGGACTTTCATGGTGACACCCTCCCCACCACAACATCACCAGCTTTTAGCACTGACTTCACTTGATTGGTTATTAGTATTGAAAGATTCATATTGCTATTAATATAAAAATAGCTGTTTCTTGATAATGACTGTCAAATACATGTCATAGGTTTCTTCTTCCACCCATGTAAGGAAGCAAAGCCCACTTTTGCCAGTTGTATAAGTCCATGGAGAATAGTACTGATATCTTGACAGTTTTCTCTACATTAAAAGCAGCAACTGCTAGTGATGTAAAAGAAAAAGATGATGACTACATTTGCCCTACCTGGGCTTTCTGAGGTGAGCAGACACTGGTTTAGCTGGCTGCTGTGCCAACTGCTCATTTTCCTTCTCCAGCAGTCTCAGAATCAAGACAGAGCTGAGGCAAACAGCAGCCATCACCTGTGTCCACAAGTAAAAATGGAAACCCAGGTTGTGTACCAAGAAATCATTACTGGGTTTCTAACTGCCTCAACTCCTTCCCCTTGCTGTGCCTGTGGAAGAAAGTAGGGCAGAAAATCTGATAAGCATGTGTAAGGGTTTGAACAGGAAAACTGAAGGTATCCCTGTGTTTGCTGGTGTTATAATTCATCACATTTCCCTGCGCAGCAGCAAACGCACTAATAAGTTATTCACAGCTGGGTTATGAATGCACCTGGAATGGGAGGCTTCCTTCTACGCAGGCAAATCTCAGCTATGCTTTTATTCCATCCCTCCTTTTCACTGTAAGACAGATACATCTAATCTGTAACCACTTGGACAGGCTTGGGCCTGAAGCACTGACCTGATAAACACCTCATCTGGAATTGGACTATGTCCAGTGACAGCTAGCTATTTCTTTTTTTGTTCATACCTGCTTTTTATCTTGTTTGTTGCTTAGCTGAATTATTTCCACTTTCCATCTTCTGGAGAAACATCGACTGACTGTAGTGTCATCTTGCTTAAAGGAGAGGAAGCAGAAATTAATGCTTCTGTGGGGAACAGTGTATTACTGTTCTCAGCTCCTGATTGCAGCCAACAAATTATTTTGGTGCTGGTTTTAGTTTTTAGGCCAATGGGAACCTGTGATTATCCTATAAGTTGAGAGAGCTGGGTTTGCTCAGGCTTAATAAGAGAAGGGGAAAGGGTGCAGGAAGGATTTATTGTTCTCTTCAACCATCTAATGGGAGATTACAGATGAGACTGCTTGGAGGTTGGTGGTGGTGTTGGGAAGAAAGGCAACGAGCACATGCTGCAGTAAGGGAACATCTGATTTATCAGGAAGAAGCATGTCTCACCATGGGAATTGCTAGACATTGGAAGAAATTGCCCAGAGAGTTTGCATGTATGTCCACCCACAGAAACTATCAAAACTTGACGGGACAAGACCCTCAGCAAAAGATCTAAGTTTGCTTATGTTGTGCTTTGAGGCTCTCAAACTCATGCAGTCACTCTCTCACTCACTCCCTCTCTTTCTTCCTCAGCCTGAGGGGATGGGGAGGAGAATCAAAAGAATGCAACTCCCACAGGTCGAGATAAGAGCAGTTTAGTAACTAAGGTATAACACAAATCACTACTGCTACCACCAGTAATAATGCAAGAGAAAATACAAGGAAAGAGAATACAACAAATCTTCACCTGATACCTGGCCATGCCACGCAGTGCCCCCCCATCACCTGATACCAAGCTCAACTATACAGTGTCCCCATCACCTCATACAAAATCCCAGCCATGCCGTGCACATCCCTCTGCACCACCATCTTTTTGGGTCTCTGCCCTCTCCGTTTCTACATCCTGGACATGACGTGCTGTGGTATGGAATACCTCTTTCGTCAGTTTGGGTCAGGTACACTGTCTCTGCTTCCTTCCGGCTTCTTCCCATCTTCCGCTCCTCCCTGGCAGAGTATGAAACTCAGGAAGTCCTTGGCCAGCCTAAACATTCTAAGCCATAATTATGAACACTGGTGTTATCAGCACTGTTCCCAAGCCGAAAATCCAAAACACAGTTCTGCACCAGCTACTAGTTAAAGGAGAAAGACGACTGCTGCTGCTGAACCCATGACAGCTTATTAAGAGCAGAGGGTTGAATTTCACAGCCATCAGAATCCCTCCCAACATAAATGATCCTGTGAAACTCTCCTTACAGTGCCCACTAGATTGTGACTGCATCTACCATCTTCTCTCTTCGAGACCTGAAAAAAACCCCTAACCCATAACAGAGAAGTCAAGTAGAAGGGCTTTCTCATTAACCAAAGTATTTTGTCTATAGTGTGCTTTCCATATTATAGATTTTATTTTCCTTTGTCCTTTTTGAAACACGAAGAAAACAGGTGACTGGTTTGCCTTAGGAACTTAGTGAGTTAACGAGTTCAGAGAACTTCATTATTTTGTGTGTTTGAGTGGTTTTACTTTTAAGCCAAATGCTGCTAGGAAAATTTTGGCATTAGGATTTTACATTTTACTTTAAATAGATCATCAAAGTAATCTTAAGCATCACAGTAATTGCATTTGTAATTACATTGTAGTAATGGGCTTAAGGTAAGGCTAGGCAAGAAGATGTATATAACATAAGCTGCAGAGCTCATACAGTCTAAGCCTGTAACGGTTCATCAGATGCAGAAATAACTTTGCAAAACCAGGTGGGAGGCCTGCAAATGAATACAATACTATGTACCAGACAGTGCACTGGGTAATTTGAAAGTCAGAATTGCTTTCTGAAATTCTGTATATTCACAAGCTACACCTCATTAATATTTGTATAGGAGTCTGAAAAGATCTGCAAATATTTTGGGTTTAATTAGGAAATATTTTAATTAAGAAAATGTGGGTTTAAGTGCTATTTTGTGTTCAGCTGGTATAGACTGGACAAAGGTTGATGTTTCTAATTATTCAGGGTGAATAAGCACATTGATTCACAGAGATTTTCAGGAAGAGAGAGTGTATAAACCTAGCTGATTGCTTATGGATACCACAGTAGATGGATCTCACTCAAAAATGACATCTGAAATCTTTCTCATGATTAGTATTTACATTTAATCATTGTATCAATGTCCCAGTATCAGCTATGCCTAAAGAACAGGTATCTGAAATAGTCTTCTGTATGGCATCATCTAATCAACAAAAGTCCATAATGTGGCTTTGCAAAGTCTAAGAACAGTCTCAAATCCAGCAGTGCTGTTAAGAGTGACAGGCCAGTGACAGCCCTGACTGTCACAGCTGTCAAGGTAATGGCCGTTACCTATATCTCCTGTATTGGCAGTCCTCAAAATGCCTAAATTAGTGTCACTGCCCTTTCCGTGCCAGCAAATAAGAGCACCTTTAGAAAAATGGGTTTGTGGGAGGTGACTGTGAATGGGAATGTTTTTGGCTTTTGATGTTAAAGAGATCTGAAAGCAAAAAAAGAAACATGTGAATGGGTGGGTTCTTATGGGCCTAATTCTACACCGTGAGACATGGATTTTCCCTTCACTCTTACACACTTCTCCCAAAATACCCAGGTCTGTAAATCAGAACAATAAATATGTAAAAGTAAGGGATTCCTCTTCCATTTTCTGACGCCTAATTAAAGTAATGGAAATTAAGGCATAAATACCTTCTGTGTGTCTTGTCTAGATCTTCTCAGGTGTGTTGAACATAGGGTAGAAATCACATTAGCAAAGAAGAATGTACTTATTCCTTCTAGTTAATTCCCTTAGTAGTGATGTACCCAAAATTATATTTACTGGGTTCTATTAGAAAACTTATCCCTTTTCCTAATTTTTAGTCAGACAGAAAGCCCATAAAGAATGGTAATTTTTGCAGTTTTCCGAAAAGGCTAAACCAGAAGCAATTAGGGACCTTGTAAGATGCCTACAAACTGCAAAGCAGCATTTACTGTTGCATTATACCCTACAGCTCCTATTTGAAATGTGCTAGAACATCTACTTAGTGGAATACATTGAGCATAAGAATACAAGTCTCACAGATTTTTGTGTAGTACGAAATTTCCTGTCTAGAAATGAAGGTTAAATGCATCTAATGAAATACACTACTTCTACAGGTAAGAACAGTACTTTCAATGAAGTCCACCTCACAGCATAAGGTGAAAATTGCTACTGATTCTTATTTAAGGTGAAAGCAACATAACAGAGTATGTAAACTGACATTAAAGAATAAATAATTATGATTTAATAACAATAATATTAAAATTTAACAAAGATGAACATGTCCCTAAAATGGTAGGTGAAATGACAAATGCTTTCTTGGAAGACTTCCCAAGCACTTTGTTTATAAAAGTCAAATGAAAATGTATCCCAGATTGTAGTTAAAAGAAGCATGCAAGAACATGCCAGTGTTACGGGCATTGTGTTAATAACATGAGTATGATATCATTAGCATTATCAACCAGACAATGGCCATCAGATAATGTGGCAGGAGTGGTGTGCCATCAGAGCTGCTTCTGTCATTTATGTTCTCACAGTCAGGTATTTGTTCCTCTTTTAATAACAGAAATGCTCAGTCTGTGTTTAAAAATAAAGACCAGAAGCTTCCAACAAAACAGTTATTATATGCTCGTAGGGTCAGGAAGCTCATGCAAATATTTACTGGAAATGCCAGCTGCAATATAAAAGCAGAAAGATTGTGAACTTTATCTTAAAAGTATTTGGTGCCCACAGCATACACCAGAGTAAGAAGTACAATTTTCCTTGTTTTCCATGAGGTTGTGGTCAGCCCCTTCATCTCCAGTCCCTCAAAATGTGAAGCGAATGAACAGCCACAGACCAGTCATGTCTGCCAGACTCATCCTCTTTACTTCCCTAGAAGAGCAGATTTACAACTTTGCATTTCCAGGTCCTGAAACAGTTTCATGGAGATATGGAATCCTACGAAGAAGGTATGAGTGCATTTTCTGGTAAGTTTTTCTCTGGAAACCCAGATCACAGCAAGACAAACAAGGTCAAAGATAATTCTTACCAGCCTGTTTCACATTCCAGCTCAGGCACCGCAGGCTGACATTGTGTTACAGAGTTAAGTGGAGAGTATTCCCAATCTTTGTCCAGAAAAATATGGGATAAGTTGCTTTATCCCTCTGAAAAAATAGGAGCAGAGGCTCTTCCCACTGAGCACTCAAGTAGCAGGTTTTATTTGGAGATCTTTTCTCAGCTGCGCAACAAGTCGCCTGCAGCCCTGTGACTTGCTCATGCTGCAGCTGAGGTGTTGCTTACCACGAGGAGTTACCTTACAAACAAAACCCCATCGTAAGCTTTGACACCGAACTGCATATGCAGTAAGAAGCAGATAGCCATAAATGTTTATCAAAGCGCTGCACATCCCACTGACAAGCTGCCTTTGGGAAAAGCTGTTCTAATAGACAACTTTATGAAAGATAAGGATGTATAAAGAAGATACACAGTTACTTCTTGTTCCATAAGTCACCACACTAAAATTTAGAGATTGGCAATATATGTATGTCCTAAGAAGCTAAGAAACGTTTTGTTTTCTTTACATTTTCTGGGTCTGAAACCATTTGAGGTAGCCATCGTTTCACCATTTGTCTGCACTAAATCATTAGTGTGTAGAGAAAACAAGCAGTGCACTCTCTCACAGACTTGACTCTCACCTTTAGTGTTTTGCTGCTTTTCCTTCACATGGAGTAAGTTGTTTGGGCAAAGATGGGTAATTTTTGAGCATGGAAAAATACACTGGCAAGAATTAATATTTTTACTAGAAAGTGAGTATATTTTGCTTACATGTTGGCAAGGGCAAGGATGTGATAGGAACATGACACAGAAAGAACTTATTGACAGTATACGTTAATTCCTTGAAATGCTGAAGCTATGTTTTAGAGGTCATGCCAATATATTCACTTCACTGTGGCAGAAGAATGTTCATTAACCACTCTATAATACAAATTATAGAAGTAGTAAATTCTGTTATTTTCACTCTCTTATGTGACTTAAACTTTTGCTCCCCCACAGGTGCCTCAAAAGTACTATGGACGCATTCACCAGCTGTATTTAGAGCTGGCATGTTTAGTGCATGAAATTGCCCGTGTCCTGTCTCTTCTGTTTTATTAACAAGACAGAAAGCAAGACTAGTCAGAGTTTCGTCCTAGGAAAGATGAGGTCTAGGGACCAGCCTTGGCTAAGATAAATATTTAGTATGCAACAGTCACATTTAATATTCATATATCATAATAATTTAGCCTTTAAAAGAGAGAGAGACCTGTAAACTAGGTCTCTCATGTGAGTCTTCTAGCATCTACACTTCAGGACCTGCATGTCCCTTCACTCTAACCCAGCTGTTTCCACAGCAGCAGATTTACATTAGCAGGGTAGGTTCTTGTCTAGTGCATCCCAAATTCCTAGCCACTTGGATTTGTGCTATACTGACAAACTAAACAGGGACAGAGAGTCAGCCTTCAAAAGACCTTTCCTATGGGCAGTGTGGGTGTAGCACCCCTGTCTTTGGAGTGTAGCTGAGACCTAAGGAGCTGTACTATTAATTAGTAAAGTCGCAGGCATGGCACCCTGGTCTTGCTCATGGAAAAGGGTGAGGTTCTGATCCCAGTTATTATCTTCCAGAAATATTGCTGTGCCCCTCAAACCTTGGGTTAATCCTGTGACATCTTCCTATCTTTCTGCTGTGTTTTGTGAACAGAAGCTGCATAATGTGCAGATTCCTGCTGGGCTGCAAATATCACGAATCCCCATAGTCAGGCTCTGAGCTCCAAGGAGCCACATACCTCACTGCAACTTTAATTGCTTCAGCCAGTTTTCTTGTTTATACTGTTAGCTGCTAGCTAAGATAAACCCCACAAATAGGATACTAGATATAACCATGGTTTAGCTGTGAACTCTGGAAACCCAGTTCAGGGCTGACGGCTCTCTCAGGTACTGACATAGGCAGTGTCAGTCACTGCAGTGCTGAGATGCCACGTGCAAGTGCTCAGGTATACTTAGTGTAAGGTATTGCTGCAATCACACCATGTGAACATAGTAAAATATATGTACTCATGTAGGAACTGCTTCTTGGGTTTCATATTAAATATGTGGCACAACAGACTCCAGTCTGCTTTGAGGGTGTGACACCAACATACAATTTATTTCTACTTCACCTTGTATTGCATAATCTGCTGTATATCATTCTACATGATGTCATGATAATTCAAAACTTTCTCATTTTGGTAGACAATTGCCTTAAACCAGAACTTTAAACAGAGCAGTTCTGTCCTATCAGCTAGGCAGATATGCAGACCACAGGTAGAAGAAAATAAAACCTTTATCTTATTTAAAACTCAGCCAAAAACTGCCTTGGAGATGTATGCCGAAGTCTAACTGGTGTTTAAAACTCTGAGTTCACTGATACAATGCTCAGGTGGCTGGATGGAATCTCTTACATCTAATTATCTTAACATAATGTCACATTACTCTAGTGCATAATCTGTTGCTATTAAAATAGCTTCCTGATGTGAGCTGCCTTTTTCTTTTTAATAATGCTGCAGTTGCAGATGCTACTGGTATATTAAAACACCACAGGGTCACAAGAACCACTCATACAAGCAAACATGATGTAAACATATATCAAGCACTCTCAAAATTGCTACAAATCAATCTGATAGTAGCTGGTGTCATTACATTTGCACCCTTCTGGACAATGAGCCAGGTAATGCTATCTATCAGGCAAACTCTCTGTGTCATCAAGAGAAAAAGTTGACTTATTCTAATTAGCACTGTAGTACAAAGAAGGAAAGCAGAACCAGAAGCTGTATTTTAAAAGGAAACTGGCAGTCTTCTGGTATATGTTCAGTGCTGTGCAAACTCTGGCTTAAAATCTTGTTATAAAAGTTTCCTATTTATAGTGGTAAGTTAGGATTTAAAGTTATTAATAAGTATTATTTATGCTCATAATGTCAAATATTAAAGAAATTAGAGTGTTTCTGAACTCTTAATCTCTTTAGCCATTATATTGGTGTTCTGAGTTCAGCAGTAGCAGTCATTTTTCACCTTCTTTGTAGCTTGTGCAGTGCTGTGGTTTTGACTTTCAGCCTGGGAGCAACACTGATAACATTGATGTTTATAGGTGTTGCTCAGTAATATTTACTCTGACCACGGACTTTCTGAGCCTCATGCTCTCCCAGGGAGGAGGGAAAGCTGGTAGGAGGAGGGGACAGAACACCTGACCCAAACTAGTCAAAGAAGTATTCTATACCACAGCACATCATGTCCAGTATATAAACTGAGGGCACTTACTCAGAAGGGGGATATCACAGCTTAGGTCAGGCTGGGTATCGGATGGCAGGTCGTGAGTGGTTTTCTCCTCCCTTGTTATTTCCCTTATCATTATTATTATTATTGGTGGTAGCAGCAGTGATTTGTGTTATACCTGAGTTACTGGACTGTACTTATCTCAGCCTATGGAAGTTACATTCTTTTGATTCTCCTTCCCATCCCTCCGGGAGTGGGGAGAGGGAGTAGAGGGAGTGAGAGAGCGGTTGCATGGTGCTGGGTTGCCAGCTGGGCCCAAACCGCAACAATTAGGAAGTTTTTCTAATACATAATATTGATTGATGTTGTTTTCTAGTTGATGATTAACTCCTGAAATCAATTTGGAGCTAACTTACTGCAAATTGGTTTTGAAACTAGATCAAAGAGGGATTTCAGATTGACTTGCTTCCATTTTCTGGCATGCTTGTCCAGTAACATGAATAAAGAGGATTTCAGAAGATGAGGTTGATTTGAAGTGAATCATTGGTAAGATACTACACAATGTTCACATCTAATAGAAAGAAATAAGTTGATCCTGCACCTCATTTGGAGTCCAAAGAGAAGGTCTGTTTTCATCAGATTCCAGAGGACAGAGACTGCATTTCACAGTAGGAAACTATGATGCGTCTAATTTGTGCGATTTTTTTCTTCTTAAAAGTGGGAGGTAAATAAAAGTAGTGTTAATTGCAATTAAAGATGCAGTAGGTACTTATGACATTGAACAAGCTGAGATGAGTAGGGGTTTTCCAGACAAGTGTGTTTAGAATACTGCACTGGCTGTAATTATGCAGATCATTTTCCTAATGCAGTGCCCTTGCCGACATTGTAACTTCACTGTGTACTGACGCAATTAATGAATGTACCTGCTACACATAGAAACCATCACTTTGATGCCAAGCCCCATGGATTTGATTTGAAAACTTACCTCTGAGTAGTTTCAATAATCTTGAAAGAAAGAAAGCAGGGCTTCACACCCTGATGTGCTTAAAAGGAGGCCAGCTGCCAGTCTAAACTTTGAGTCATGGGCTGTTGCAATCCAGGAGTGAGGTAGAGGTTGATAAACCTGTGTTTGCATTTTTGATGACACTTTTATGTAAAAGGAACACCTATAAATAGTTTATGGAGCTTTAATTAACGCTACCAGCATGTTACAGACATAAATAGATAGGTACATGCACCCCAACAGAAGGCAGTGGGGATGAGCTATTGTTTTAGACAGGCTGTTCACCTGCTGGACTTACTACATCTGGCTACAGCACTTTATTAAAATGTCTATTAATAATGTAGATACATGTAAGCTAAATTTATGCACTCCAAGTGATTACAGCATTCCCTGCAGAGGTTTGGGTTTATGTTTGGATCACTTGATCATGAGATGGGAATAAAAGTTAGGTCACCTAACAGTGATGCCAGGGCTGCTGCTGTCTGTAAAAGCAGAGGTCAAGTGCAGGTGTCTTACTGGAGATATGGGCTGCAAGAGCCCAGCTTCATGAGCACAGAAGTCTTTCAGTGCCCTTATCAGCAATGAGGCTGTGGAGGAGCACTGGCTTCTGGCTTCTGCATTGGTGTCATGTTTTAGCTAATAGAAAATTCTGGGCAATTCATGGGGCTATGACTGGAGGGACTTCAGTCAGTCCCTGCACCATTACAGTACAGACTGTTCCCTCTTTGACACAGGTGATCTACAGGGTGGTACAATAGGAAAGAGGGAGGATGCACTCACCCTGAAATAGTCCCTAGCTTTCTCCTCCTTTAGGCATTGATGTGAACTGCTGTCATCGGTTCAGCAGCAGCAGTCATCTTTCTTCTTTAAGCAGTAGCTGGTGTAGCATTGTGTTTTTGTTTTTCGGCTTGGGAACAGTGCTGATAACACCAGTGTTTATAATTATGGCTTAGAATGTTTAGGCTGGCAGAGGACTTTCTGAGTTTCACGCTCTGCCAGGGAGGAGGGGAAGCCTGGAGGAAGCCGGAAGGAAGCAGAGACAGGGTACCTGACCCAAACTGACCAAAGAGGTATTCCTTACCACAGCACATCATGTCCAGGATGTAGAAACGGAGAGAGAAGAGACCTGGAAGGGTGGTGGTGCGGGGGGGGAGTGTGCACGGCGTGTTCAGGACTTGGTATGAGGTGATGGGGGGGCACTGTGTAGTCGAGCTTGGTTGGTATCAGGTGATGGGGGGCACTGTGTGGTGTGGCTAGGTATCAGGTGAAGATCTGTTGTATTCTCTTTCCTTGT
>JASSUY010009552.1:0-61279 GCA_032466535.1 Forpus xanthops | reverse complement strand
CACTACCAGTGATGGAGCATTCACAACTTCCCTGGGCAACCCATTCCAGTGCCTCACCACCCTTACAGGAAAGAATTCCTTCCTCATACCCAACCTAAACTTCCCCTGTTTAAGTTTGAACCTGTTACTCCTTTATTAGATTTTATGTCTCCCAATTATTCGAGATCACTTGTAGTGTAACTTGTTATTGCTTCTAACTTGCCAAAGCTCACAGCCCTCCTTTATTTTTGTTTGAGGGGAGGGCAAAGAAGATCTTGGCAGTTACATAATTACAGACTTACAACATGTCTGCAGAGGCTGGAAGCTCTTTAGATAGAGGAGAAACAGATTTTGCACATCATGTCTTCAAACACCCTCCCTTGTCACATTTTCCCTTTTAACAGTGCCTTTATTTCCCTTTAATGTGTTTACACATTATTACATAGTTTCCCTTTTCATGAAAGGGAAAAAACAAAAGTGACACTGTAGTCCATTTTTTGAGATTTGCACTGTTGAAGGGTGGTTTAGTTTTTAGCTTTTTCACTTGCCTAAAAATACTGGGTTTGGTCACTGCAAATGCTTTATCGCTTGCAAAGATGCTGCACCGTGCTTTAGACTAATCTGAAAGTTGCTTCCCTTTCCTTGTGCTACCCCAGGCAATAAACATCACATTGACCAACTCAGAGGTCTAAATACAGAGGTTCCTTTCCTTTCAGACACCTGAGAGCACTCAAACTGTTTACAGAAGTGACAGATACAGCAGGCCCCAGAGCCTGGAATAGCAGCAGCTGGAGGTCAGGCACATCTGGAAGTACTTGGCACACAACTGGAGGTCAGGACATGGAAAAGTGGCATTAGATATTTGTATTTTAAATGCTATATCACTTTCTGTCATGAACAAAAATTCATCAACTGCATGACTGCTCAACAGTGTGCCAACTTCAAAGGGCCACCTTTCAAATACTGTGCTGTAAATCAGTTTGAGAAACACTGGCTCTGAAGAGCTGCAGGTGGGTATTAGCATCACATACTTAACACTGCACTTCAGAAAAGGGTACTTGAAGTTGCACTTTTAAATGGCTTGTTCTAGGACTTTGCAGAAAGTGATGACTGACTCTACCACAAGAAACGGAGTTGAAACCATAACAGATCTGCCTTTCGTCCTGTTCACACCAGATGAGAACAGAAGTCCCCAGGATTTCAGTCACTACAAAGTAACAACATCCAGTCCCTTCATTTCCAGCGCTTCCTACCCAAGTCACATCAGACTCTACAAAGCCCACCTCTTCAAGGGAACTCTCCCAAACTCTCATGCTATTGCCAAGGGAAGTTCCAGCCTTTTTTGTTTTTAAAGCAGGTGAATGAAACAAGTCAGTATGAAATGAGGAACTTTCTGGTTTTCCCTTGCTAGTACTTAAGAAAACCTGGGACATTACAGCAATTCCAGACCACCACAATGGCATTTCAATCCCATTCAATAGTGCAGTATTTAAAACAGAACCCCACCACCAGTGCTTTGCTTAATGTGCAGGGCTTTATAAGCTATTAAATAAGCTATTTCCAAACTTCCTCATTGAGCTTTTCCCCCCCACCTTAAGTTCCTGTCATGGACTCACAGAATTCGAGGTCTGAAGATACCTCGAGGATCACCTTGTCCAACCTTATCCAATAAAAGCATGGTCTAGACTACACAGCCCAGCATCCTATCCAGCTGAACCTTAAAGGTGTCCAGGGTTGAGGATCACCTTCCATCCCTGCCAAACATCACTTACCCTGGACTCCACTATCAACTACTCTATTTCCAACCTCTCTGTCCTCTAAAGGTGGTTCTGTTTTGTTGTTCCCCAAGCAATGTTAAGTTATTCCCTCCCTTACACAGGTAATACACTGTGCTAGAGAGTCTTCCAAATCAAACAAGAGTAAACATTTTACTCCATTTAAAATACAATGCATTTTATTATCCTATCAATTACAACGTAAGAGGTAGAAGTGCCACTCCTTGTGAAAACCTGTTTGGGTTTAAGGGTTTTCTTTCACTCCTAAGATTAAATTCACCTCAGATTACCTCAGAAAATGATACTGTAATTTTTAATGGAGTTCCATTATCAAACCTGATTTACATAATGACATTTATGAACATATGTGCTTTAAATATGCTTAAAATAGAAATACAGCTCCAAGTGGCCTCTCACTTCTAGGCAGAAATGAGTCATTCAAGAGCAAAAAAAGGGAAACAATAAAAACAGTGCTACATAAAGTTTGATTACATTGTCACAGGCACGTGTTGCAACTTTTACTTCCTGAGAGATAATTTAATCTTTATTACAGGAAATATGCTAAAAAAAATTCATGAATACAAAGCTCATATGATTTAAACCAGAAGTGTCTTCGAATATACCTGTAGAAGTTTGCTTTTTTCATGTATATATAGATCTGATGTATCAGAATCACAGGGGATAAGCAGAGAGCAAAGAGCTCTACTATAGCATCAAGTGTTCCTTCTATAGACTGCGATTAGCTTATTAAATCAAACCTAAACCAAGGTTAGCTTTGAAGGACTCACGCTTAACAGCTCTCTCTGAATAGCAAAGCAAGCCAAAATGAGATGCAGGTCATGGTCAGACAGCCTGACATAACTATGGCTGTGTCTTGGCAATGCCTGCTGCAGAAAGGCTTGACAATCCCTTTGAAAGCTACTAAATTAACAAATCTATGCTGATTTTACCTTTTCAGGTAAAGTGAAAACTTCACTTTTTTAGCTGGTACAAGACACTGGATTGCTTTCGTATCTGAAGCCACAGCTGGCATTTTAAATCAGCACTCGCGACATTCTAACACAATTCTGGAATACACCTTTTGGGAATATTGTTTTCTTGAAGTAGGCACTATTTGTGTTATTCCATGGAAGGTTATTTATTACCCATGCAATGTTTTAGTGTTCAGTAGTTCCTGCAATGGCCAAGGACTAGATGGAGACCTGTCTCACTTGTCCCTCCTTGTGACACAGCTCCAAATCTAACCCTAATTAGCTCTGTTTGCATAGATTTTAAGATACTGAAGGCATATTTGTTTACATAGGAAATGTGCCTGGAATACTTCTTCGAAACAGCATTCTGACCTTGGTCTACAGATGCCTTTACCTGGTTTAGCCCAATGAGGTAATAGCTCCCATAGCTTAATTATGGAATGCCTCTCTTGCACCTTAAATTCACATCCTACTTTAGGCTGGAAAAACTCATAGTTGTGAAAATCACCAGGAATCTAAATGACAATGCAACACCTTAATGTAAAGCAGGAATCTTACACAAAGCAAGAGGTCACCAGGCCACCAACAGTCTCTGTTTTCATGACAACTAAAACAGGGAAACTAAAACTGTACACCTGCCTCACACTAATTTTGCTTCCTGCTTCATCTTTATCCAGCCCAGCTCCCTGTGACCTTTCTAGGGTAAATACTGGTGAAGGCAAGGAGCTGGTGTGACTTTAAAAGTGCAGCTTTTTTCCCTTGATAAAGGCTCATTCATTAAGAAGAGTGAAGCTGGTCCACAATCTCCAGCTCTTCATTTGCCTCAAAAGAGAAAAGCACGTAAAACTAGCTCAAATAAGAAAGAATATGAAAAAATCCAGCAGAAACAGATGGGGAAGAAAATGAGGAAGGCCAACAATGTATAAGCATCGAGCACATAAAAAAGTAACAATAAATCAACCTTTTAGTGCTTCATTAATGAGCAAAGGGAAGCATTAGCTTTGATACTTGGTAGGAAAGCAGGCCTATTGACAGATGACCCTATACAAGGGGTAAAGCGATAGTACTGCCCTTTCTGCTTTAGCCTTCTCTAAAGAGGTCAGCTGGGAACAGATGGCCAACAACCATTTGAACTGGTGCTCAGCCTGCAGATGATGACAGCTTCACAGAGGGATTTCATAGTGCTCTTCCCTGGGAAGGGAGGCTTCACCCCACACTGGTAGGACAGCAAGAAGCCACCAACCAACCCGTGCCTGCCCTAGGATCCCTGATGTTTGTCATTCTGCTTTCCTCACCCAAAAGGGTTGCATACAATTGCAAGCAAGAATCTCAAGATGTGTTTTTAAGTCCTTCTTCCCCAAAATTTGAGAAGAAGGAATGGATCAAACTTCTCAGAAAAAAATCCACAAACTGGCAAGGAAGAAAAGGAGATGGAACTAAACATTTTGCTACCACTCCCAATAGGGAACCTGGCCAGCAAAAGTAAGAACAGCTTAAAAAGGCCCTACAGAAATCAGATGGTTCTCTGCTGGCTGGGCCTGATATATTTTACCATAAAACCAACTGTGGCTAAGTTATCCAAGATTACCTCAAAGAATCAGCAGAAGATGGATGGCACTCCGGAAGACTAGCAAATGGCTAAGACTGTGCATGTAACTTGAAAGGAGAAGCTGTAACATGAGTTACATCAGTAACAGCTGAATTTCCATACAAAATCTGTGGGGAGAACAAAGCTTGTATTTTTTTCCCCTATACCATAGTTCCAGGTAGTTTTTATAAGGACTAATGAGAAATAACAAAGGCAACTGACTGATTTTTCAGGCAAAATGCAAGGTTTTGTTAACAAGAACACGGGCATTTTTGTTGGTTTTTTTTTCCAAGAACAAGGTATGGAACACAAGCTAAGCAAATCTACAGTAAAATACCCACAAAACAAGTCACCCCAGCACCTCCCCTTTCAACAAGGCAGAGAACCAATGGATTTTTGTTGCAGTATGCCACATGTCCAACATTCTTATTAAGTACTTTGCTGGCTTCATAATCGTATGTATGCAGTATAGAGAACAACTGGCTAAACACCAGTTTTGGGGAGATAAAAATGAGATGTTTCAGCAGCTTTCAATCCAAAGCAAAGCAACAATGTCGCATATAGTCAGAGATTCATCACCTGCGGTTGTGCGTCCAGTTTGGGACTGTCTACAGCAACAGAGAAACAGCAACTGAAGAGAGACCAGAAAACAGCATCAAGAAGGATCAGAGATCAAACAGGCAGAGCCCTTGGCAAAAACTTAAAGAGACATCAACACCTTCATTCAAGTAGGTGTTAAAGACAGATATAAGAGAAAAATTAAGTAAAATCTTTCTACTTTAGCTGTACTAAGTAGCACTGAACTTAAGTTGTACAAAAACATTTGGATTAGATGTAAAAAGATAGTCTTCCACACTGCAGCATTTTAAAACCACACAAACCAAACCACCCCACACATTAAAGACACACCAAATCTTTATAAATACACATTTGGAGGACAGAAGAGGAAAAAAATAAAGAAAGGAAAGCTTTTTATGAAGTAACACTGACACAAGACCACATCAACTCCTTGAGAGGCCACTGGACTGGAGACAGAAGGCCTCTACCTGGTCACAGTGTAACAATTCTATAATATCCTTCTAGGGAATTAATGGGGGGAAAGCTGTCAGTCACACCACTGCGGATATGATAAGTATATGGGTAAGTTACATGTATAGGTGTGATCAGTCAGCTTGAAACTAAACCCAGTAATATGCAGGTTTGGGTGCAAAATCTGTTCCTACAGGGAATCATAAATGGAGCTTAAGAAGTAGTTTTGTTTGATCTCAATTTATAATCTCTTGTGTTCCTCACTGTCAAATTGTGCCCTGTCCTGCACTTGTCACTCATTAATACGTTATTTGCCTTGACAGGGGATTTCTTCCCTTCCTCTGAAACATCGAAATATCCCCCACTGTTAACAACTGTGGGCCTACTGCTTTGATGCTTCCAATATCTTGTCAACTTACCTTGAAGCATTTAAGACAAATCTGATCTCCCAACAGGCCCAGCAGTCTGATTTCAGAGGCTGCTTAGAAATCCCAAATAAGTTCCTGCATGGAAACAGAGCACTAATGCTCTCATGTGTCCTCTTACTGTACAATATAGTTTTGGTTCCAAGTCTTCTTTGTGTGTTTGCATTTATTTGATCTGTTACAGAGTACTGGTAGATACCTTCAGGCCTATGATGCTCTGTGGACCCTTCTCCACCTCAGCCTGTAATTGTGAGGGATTAGACTTGATCCCTCTGTACTCCCTTCCAGGCTTTCTTTAAACCACAGCACACTTGACTGAGGCGCAAGACATGCACAACTTCATTCAGAGCTGTAACTTGTGCAGAAGCAGAATGAAGCTGCTGTTTAAAGACACCCAAGAACACTACAGCATTAGTTGAGAACAGGGTGTGAAAAGCAACATATTCAAACAAAGCATTTTACTGAAATTACAGGGTGATTTCAAGTTGCCCAAGAGACTGAATCTTGCTCTTCTGATCTGTAAAACAGAAATCCCATGATCAGAAAAAAAAAAAATAAAAGAGCATCTGTGTTACACACCTTGTCTCAATGCGGCATCTCCAGCAGCAGAACATGGTGTTTCTAACACACTGAAGAGTAAAGAAACACTGGCAGGACCTTGAGGAAAGTGCCAGCTGCTGTGGTTCTGCAGGACACAGGCTCTAACTGGAAGTTTTCAATGCGCCCAGTTTTGACTTGTAACCTTACTTCATGTACACGCAAGGTAAACAACCACTGAAGTGAAGTAGATTAGAACAAAAATAAAGCAGACTAGGACGTCTGTTATACTTTCATTAGGAAGTAGCGCAGACCAATATGAGTAGATTTGCAGAGCAAAACTGCATGTGCAGAGAACTTGGGAGCCACATGATCTCCATTACAGGTGACTTTATTAACTGAGAAGAGGCCCAGTCTGCTCCCATGCACCAAATGCTCACCTGCAGCAGGAAAGCATTAACCTTGGAGCAAATCACACAGGAAGTTCTATTTAAAAGAAAACCACTATTTGCACTGCAAGACCACTGCATGATATCAAAGCACTGCAAGCAAGGACAATCGGAAGGTTTCCTTCAACATTAAAATCCCATTCTAAATTATCACACTAGAGTAGATGATACTACAGGGAATGGAGCTGTTGTCACACAGGTACACCACCTCTCCTGCGAATGTGCTGCTCTCCACAGCACAGTCTGATTCACATACATACAAACTCCACTCTGGAGCAAATTAAGTAGTTAGTAGGGAAATGCAGGCATGGTCTAGAACACTACACAAAACCTCAACCTTGTAAACATTTCAGGCATGAACTGTATCAGAATTTGCTCCCTCAGTCTGCTGAAAACACCTCAGCAGACCTCAAGTATCCCATCACATGCACTGCTCAGGCTATGCAAGGACCAAGGGAAAGAAACACCCCCGAAACTCCAAGCCTGCATTACATCCACCACTCAAAGCAGGCTAGAAGCAGTAAGAAACATGCTACGAAGAGCATCTCTCCTCCCCCAGCAAACATGGACCTACTCCTCCCTAGTAAATTTAAGCTACACACCATAAACAGTTCAGATAACTGGGTTTACTTTCATAGCACTGCCTCCCTCCCAGGCCTGTTGAAATCTACCAGCAGCTGATCTAGCATCTGGTTCAGAGCTCTTCCCCAGTCTTCCTGGGATGTAATACACAAAGGAAAACAGCTTTAGAATCCAGCAGCTGAGTAAGAACACAGCATATTGGTCTCTCTCCAGATACTATGTTTGCTATTTTGGTTTCTGCAAATACTTCAGAAGTCAAGAGCCCTGTGCGAACAGAGGCAAAGCTCCAGGCTGATGAATTACAGAAACACAGAACTGGAATGGTTTGGATTTAAAGGGACTTTAAAACTTATTCAGTTCCAACTCCCCCTCCACAGGCAGGGACACCTTCCACTAGAGTAGCTTGCTCCAAGCCACATTAAACCTGGCCTTGAACATTGCCATGGATGGGGCAGCCACAGTTTCTCTGGGCACCCTGCACCAGCATCTAAGCACCCAGTGAAACCACTCAACCGTTCAATTGATGAACTGACCTAGAAGCAGAAGCAACCTACAGACAAGTTTCTGGCTGAAACTCTTTAGCTGGACTTGAAAAACATGTCAGAGGAGTACTGCTTCCTGGGGCATTGCAGAGACACTGCAAAGGACACGGCCAGGAAATAGAAACAGGAGCCACAGCTCCACAGGATGTTTTGCCACATAGCACAACTGAGCACTTCCCAGGACAGAGGAAGTGCTGGAGGAGAGAGTCAGTGGGTCACCTGCCCAACAGCAACAGGACAGAAGGGACAACGTGCACTGCAAGACAGACAACAGAAACACTGCTGCTGGGTGGCACATCCTCACACCCTTAAGGCAACCACCACTAAACCTTTAAGCTTCTTTGTTAAAACAAACAAAAAAAATCCACAAAAAAGGCAAGCCTGCATAACTAAAATCATGCACCATTTGGATCGCAGGGGCTTCTAACACCCCTAGTCCTTCTTTCCCACCCTTCCATCACAGTCATATACCAGTACTCAACTTTTTCTGAGCCCAGCCTCTTTGCTACAAGCAGGTGAAACCACACTCAACACGCTGCAGAAGCTGAAAGCCAGGCTGGTACTGTCACACTGACACAGCCTACAGGATCAAAAAAAGCAGGCAACAGCATGTATGCTGAAGACAAGCATGTTTATGAAGCTGAGGTTTATGATACTTATTTCAGGGAAAAGGCGGTGCCAATATATCTTCAACAAAAGGCAGCAGCTTACAGCAGTGGCTCTAACAGGATTGAAAAGGCCCTTGAAGGTGAGGCGTAGAGGAAGTAATTCTTGTGTAGCTAGAGCTTCTGACACGTGCATGCACACTAGAAAAACGCATCTGCGCTTCCCTTACTCTAAGGTGGCATCCCACACAGGGAAGAGGCCTCTGTCATCTCACTGCAGAGGTACCTGGGTGTCACTCAGAATGCACCAGGGGAGGTGCAAGACACTGCTGCAAACCTCAACTCCAGGAGGCTCATGGAGAGAGACCTTGATTGGGGAGTAAAAAGACAGTGATCTCATGGGGAGGATGTGTCCCAATATTTAGAATTAGAAAAATAATGACACTATTCTTTCATGCTCAGAACATACTCCACAGCGCAAGTCCTGCAGTAGCAACAGGAAGGGGGTACACGGTGAAAGGACATAAACGGTGTAAGGCACCTACAAGGTGTGTGTAAGCTAGTCTAGGGTACATTGGGTGTAAAGAACAAGATGCTCTCCACACTGCACAAAGGCTGTTCTGGAGAGCTTATGTTCCACACTATGTGTGTAAACCACCTGATTATACTTGCTCTCATTCATAGACGTAACTTAGGTGGACACACAGCTCCTGACATAACAAGGCAAGATAAGATGAAAAAGGGAAAACAGGTATCAACAGAACTCCTTGCTGCAGAAAACAGAAGGGGAATAAATTTAAAGGCAGTATGAAGATGGAGACTTGCATTCCTGTAAAACATTCATTCTTCTAAAAGACTTCAGAATACACAAACCCGTAATTTCCTCCTCCTGCAAAAGCTTGGTGAGTTCATTGAACATTCAAGTCGTTGTCTTCAAGTTTTCCGAATACCATTCTATTTAAAGGCACTGTGAATAGGGAATTCAATTTATCAAATGAATGAAAGAAGAATTCTTAGCAGGAACCCTGGTGAGCTAATCAAGAGTCACAATAAAATGTCAGGGGTCCTGGAATTCTCCGCAGGAGGTTAATGCCAGATTTGATCCGAGTCAAGGAAGACAAAACATACTATTAAACTGAACTAAAAGTTGTGCACTGCAAATACATGAAAGTTTAAACACAAATGAAGAAATTCTGCTTCATTGTTTTAAACACTTTTTATATTTTCTTAGTGTTTAACTACAAAAGCCAAAATACCGTCCACCATCATTCAACTTAAATACTTTCTGAAGCCATTTAATGCATCTTCATCCACAATGCTGTTTTGAAAATCAATATAGCAACGTAAATCAAGTGAGGTAAGTACCTTTACATTACTTTGTTCCTACCACCAGGCTTGCAATGGAATCCACAAAACTCAGAAAAAGCCATTCTATGATCCAAGATGAAGGAAACAGCAAGGTCCAAACTAGAACTTTCCCCTCCTCAAATTTCCCAGTTTAAAAGAATTCTGCATTGCTGAAAATATACTCCTGATTTCCATTAAGTTAATCAAGTTTCAGAGTTCTCTGTTCCTTCACTTCGTTTTCAGTAGTAAAAGCATATGGATGCCAATTCCGGCCAATAGCAAATTAGAATAGAACCATCATCAGAATGGGTGACCATCCACTTCTCAACTTAGCAACTGAATAGCATTGTCCTGGGGAGAAGAGAAACAGGGTGGGGGGAGAGATGGAGAATGGAAACAGCCATAAACGATCTTCCAAGACAGGAAAACCGGCTGCAGTAAATACCACTTTGGAAATCAATTTATAGTCAATTAGGATCTTAGTAATAACAATTTTATGCCTTCAGTTAGTCCATGAAATACCCAGGGGAGCAAATATTCTCAGAAACATATCCAAAATATCTCCAAGTCCGTTATCTGATCAGTAGATATAGACAGAATTCCAGAAAGACCAGCACTTGCTTGCCTGGATGCTGAGAAATGGACTGTGCTCTGGGGGGAAGCCATAATTCCAAGGCAGTAGGACTATCGAGAGTGTTTCAGTGTCATTCAGCTAAAACAGATGATATCCATCAGTCTGCGTTATTTGCTTCAAAAGCACGGGGAAGGGGGGAGTTGTTGTCACTGCAGTATTTGACCTAGAAATTTGTGAAGATCTTCACAAATGCAAGAAAAACATTAGAAATTGAGGGCCTCTTTTAAGCAAGCCAGTATACGATCATCCATCCAGTAACACAACCATTGCTTTATTCAAACATCACACATAAGTACGGTATCACAGTGCAGAGATTGACATCACTATATCATGTACTGCTGATGCCCTCTGAAACTTCCTTAACTTGGACTGTTCTTTTTAAAAGTGAAGGACTTCTAAGAGTTCTGTTAGAAGAACAGAAACAGTAAAAAAAAAATGACACATTCACTAAGCCCAGTAATTCCTATATAACAACATCCTTCACCTGAACTGGTACTATGGAAACAGACTCTCTCCCTCAACAGCAGCAATTTTATTACTGTGACAGACCAAATTTAGTTCCACATCTGGATCAGACAGCTCTGTTTTATGATGATCATACTAGAAAATACTAAATAGCATTCAAATTGCTACCACCAGGCTTTTTTCCTTCCTTACATGATGCATTTTCCATATTAATTTTTGAAAGGCTTAAAAAGATAAATATATACCTCTTTACAGTATACATCAGCTAATGTTATGCAAAGAGAAACTCCAGTTTTATAAGCAGGAAAATGAAGAGTTGTATTATAAACACATGGGATCAGCACTCTTATACCAATAGGTTATATTTAACTAACAGCAGTATTTTGCAGCAGCACAAAACAAGAAGGTGGTACAATACTGCATGCTTACAGCATTAATGCCACAATACCATGAAGAGACAGGAATGATTAAATTTGCACAGATGTATCATCTTTTGTTATACAGCCAGGGAGTAAGTGGCAAACTTGCAAGTGGAGCATCCATTTCAAGGCTGAAAATGTAGGAAAAATCCAGACAACAACCATTGGAAGCAATTCTCCTGTGCTAAGTAAGCTTGTGCAATTGATTAAAAACATTAAGAGAAGAGGAAATTGAGACCTACAAATAGAAAAGAATGTTAGTGAAGAACCCTACTCCAGGCTGGCTTTGGTAATACACCATGTGAAGTCTTACTTAATTTATACACAGGCCATTAGGCTATGCCTGCAGTGCTAGTGAAATTTTTAACTTCCCATTTCAAATCAAGTATCTTCAAGGCTACAATGAACATACATAGAATTCAAGCAAAAATACTGCAAGCAATGCCAAAGACCACCTTCTGTGGTCTTCAATTAATGACCCTGTAAGACAATCCAGTGAAATGGCAGGCAGCATATCAAGCATCTGTACAGCTTAATCTGTGTTTGCACTGTCACTGAACTGCTGTTTTTTAATAGACGGTTTATGTTCAAGCACTCGGCTGATGCTCTCTTGCTTACCAGTAACTAGCTACTGTTTACAAACAAGCATCTCCATTGTCAAAACCCATGATGTTACCATCAGCCATGAAAAGGGTTTGGAATTCTGAAGAACTAGGAAGATCTGAGAGTCCAGAGTAGGACTGGGAAGCAGACTGACATAACAGAGATATTTGGCTGAGCTTAAAATAGACTTGGCAGAAGTCAGCTTGAACTAACAATCGATATGTGTACACACTGACCACCCAGACTGGTGTTCAAGCCACTGTGAGTGCTTTGTAGCCCTCAAACAAAACAAAAAGCTCTTCCACTTCTCATCAGGAAGTCTTGCAACACAGTACCAGAGAAAGAAAACTGGAAATTTGAAGCAGAGAGCACGGGGGGGGGGGGGAGGAGGAAAACAGCACATCTAAGAAAAAACAGATACGGCATTCTAGGAGACAGCTCTTGATCAAGACCATAACAAAGGTGCAACCAACTATCCCTTCAGAAAGTCATCACAGGAAAACATAGGGAGATGCCATTAATGAGAATGGAGAAGGGTTGGAGGTGGGAAGGATAAAAAAAAGCATGGATTCACCTCCACAAAACCCCATGGGCCACACTGAGCACTTCATAGCTCCGGGGGTAGTTTTCTTCCACCACCGGAGTGATGGAAGGGGGGGGAGTGTTATCTTTCCTAAATAAGCCTATAGCTGGTAGTTGCATGATAACTATTTTGAGACCTATAAACATATTTTTCTTTGGGGCTTTGTTACCACACAGGATGCCAAAGGAATTTAAAAAAAAAAAAAAAGCCACACATTTAAAAAAAAAAAAATCTCAATCTCCATCAATCCAGAGCTTCCTGCTATAAAAGCCCAAAAGCCAAGGGACAAATATTAGCTATTTTTAATCCAAACCAATAAGCAATTGTTAACATTTCTCATAAGCGAGCTTCTAAAACAGCCTTTCCTGATTGAAATCTAAGTAAATGTGCATCTAGTTTGCCATTTTTTAAATGGCTGTACATTTCAAAACACTGAAAAAGCAAGCTGTAGATAGCTGTTTATTACAAATGACTTCCACCTCCATAGCCCTCAAAGGCAAACTATAAAGCTGAGTGCAGAGCTAGACAATCTGGGCACCCAGCCATAAAACATCACTGCTGCAGCACAGATAACTGTTCTCACTTGCAAGTCATCCTTGGCTGGAAACCCACGGGGAAGAGCTCCAGAAAGCAGACCTCACTACCATCAAAGCTTCTAATGTTTTAACACTGAATTACAACTACATTCTAGACCTCAACGCTGAAAAATTACAGTGCTGATACACACTCAGGGCTGAGACGAAAACTAACTCACATTTTGATGCTTAGTACCCTGAACCACAAGACTCTAGAACAGCTGGTTATTTTACAGATGACTTCAGTGAAAGAAGCCTTTTATCAGGATGAAGACAGAGAAGTGACATTTCTTAAAAAGACAAAAAAATCAGATGCATATTTTAAAGTACTTCAGCATTTTCTGCAAGTGATACAATCTTTGGTACAGGCTTAAAGAGCACTGTAGCTATTCTGTGCAAGAACAGTTGCGATGATCAAATTCAGACATTTTTCTTTACTGCAGGAGATTTTAGAATATTAACAAGGTAGGAAGCTGCACAAATAGCTTTAGAAAACACGACTGTGTATGGGAATCAAAGCTAATCATGTTTACGTAATGATAAAGTAATTACCAGATGTACTTCTGCTTAAGACATAAAACTAAGCTATGCTTTTGGTAGACTATTTTCATCAATAGCTCAGATTCCTAAAGGAAGATCAAGTAATACTTTGATTCCTCTGCTTTCATACATTAAGAATAATCATGTTTCATTTTACCACTAGCATTTACTTGTGAAGAGACTGTGCACAGAACATAGATCACTTAGTAATGCAATTTACTGTCACTTCTAGATCATCTCCCCATTCAATAACATATACTGCTCTCCTAATTACTATTTGCCCTGGCTGATATCTTCATAATACAGCTGAAAACCTCAAGACATTATCACTAGAAGGCATCAGCTGATCCTAAATTGGCTAGACTGCCTTGTCACAGGCGTTTAAGAAGTTTCCTTATCATTCATCTTTAATACTAAGGGATCGACGGACTCCTACCTGCAGCTACTAGGCCAAAGGGAAACCTTCTAATGGTATTACCATTATCTTGTAATCTGAATTTTAAACAATTAAAACAATAGCACTTTTGCACTGCACACCTCTACTGTAACCAAAGATAAATTTTTCAGCAGTTCTCGTGCTCTATGTCCTACATAAAGCACTGATTTTTTTACAAAGCAGCAATCTGCATGCCACATTTCAGCTGTACCTTCAAAGAAGCACAGCACAGGAACAGGTACTGCGCTGCAAGTCATCAACAGAGATTATTTTGTTTACTTAAGGTTTGGCCAGTTTATTTTTAAATGTTCATTTCAGGGCTATCTAGCAATTCTTTCCAAATGAAAGCCTCTCTTTTCTGAAGCAAGGGATGGCTCCACCCCTCCCTCCTCCTCCTCCAGCTTGGTTTGGACAAGGGCCAGATGACAGCACTGGGGAAGGCGCGTGTTTATCTCGGCAAGGCCAGCTGCTAAGTTAACGTATTACCCATTCCCACATACGCCAGCCTTGGTTAAGTCTGCACAGCTAAAACTGAAAGCAAACTGCCACTGGGCTTTTAATACATAACACGAAGGAGGAAAGGTGTCTACATCGCACTGGATGAACTGTAAAAGTGAAAGGCACTTTGAGTTAACAGCAGGCTGCAAACCCTTTGCATGAATAAAGTTCGCTGGCCTTTCTGAACGAAAGCCAGAAAAACAACAGGGTTTATTTCTAGACTAATTTAAACCTGTACTGTCTATAAGGTTGCAATTCAGCAATGGTTTTCAAGATACAAAGAGACTACAGCCCCTGCTTGACAGAACCTTTAACTTTACCTCTTTACTGCTCAACTTGGCAAAGTATGGAACTTGGAAGCTCTGAGAACTTCAACTAATAATCTTCAGGCTAAAAGTACTCTTATGTCCAATTATGTTATTTCTCGTATTAAGGAAATTTCATCCTAGTATTTTCCCAAGTCTGAAAAAGCTTCTTCCAAAAAAAAAAATACCCCAAAAAAACTCCTAAGCCTGCTGTCCCTTAAAGATCAGCTAAAGATCACAAAAGTCATCAAAAGCATAGATACTTTAATAGGAAAGATAAACCCTAGAAAAGAAACTAAGCCAAAGAGCTGGATTTTTCGCTCATCGCAGCAAGCTTCAGCAGGCTTTGCAACAGCACGCGAGATAAGCTTCATCCACGCACAGGTGATCAGATTTGGAAAACTGCAAAGATACCAGATCAAAAGGGTGAATCCTAAAGTTACCAAATGCTTAACATCAAGAAGCAAGGGCAGTATCCCAGAGTAAACTCGGCTATGCTTCGCACTGGCACACCAATGCCACAGCCAGAGACTCCCCACAAGTACACTGCCAGCAAGTGGGACACCTCGCACCAGTGACAGCCTCACTGGAAAATAAGCCATGTACTGGAACAGATGTAACTGCACACACAGAAGGACTTTACATCATTCACCACCAGGTTTAAGTCAGCTTTCAGCCTGATGCATTTCGATATTTAAATGTATGAGAATCCACAATGAGAAGAGAAACGTTAAAATACGTATGATCTATTACACTGCGATCCTCTCAATAAAGATGTTTGTCTGCCTTGGTTTATTCACTACGAGAAATGCTTAGTCAAAAGCACAGAATAGTGCCTAAAATACAGCCTCTGTTAATCTGCTTCACTCTTACCCTGAAGGAAGACCTGAACTGCTCCAGGATCCAGCAGTTTTCATGGTGGCAGCACCCATCTTATCACATAGGCTGTGCGCCAGCCAGGTAACTTGGAGTCAGAAAAGATCTGTTCTCCTCTGAAGATAAGGTCAAAGCGACACAAGGCATTATTTCCCTACTGTTAGTCTCCCTCAACAGTCATGCCAACTAAAAAAAGTTAATATTGATCTGATGTATTGTAGTTTTCTTGTACAGAAAACTACGGTAGCAGGTAGTTAGATGCTCAACAGCCACACCACTCAACACCAGCGCATAACACAGCCTCCGTGACCTCATCTCCAAATACATCATTAGTCCCACAAATTAAAGAACAAGCCTCCCACTGGATAAAGCCGTTTTTCCCCACTAGATGTATACGAAGCCTGACACTGATACTTTAACGCTGCGGAAATAATCCGGGAAGGCGGTACAGGAACACCTTCTCATCCGGGGGCCAGGCCGGCCAGCACACACCATTTTAGGTTCACAAATCCCACTGGATAGCCGAGGGCTTTCTGAATTTGAGGAACGGGAATTACGGAGAACTATGTGATTTGCTAAGCAGAGGCTGCACCCACTGCAAATCACCTACTACTTCCTTGGGAAACACGGGGGGGGGGGAAGCAGAGAGAACTGGCATGTTCCTTTATAAATAAAGTAATATCCGATCGGAAATTGCATTTTTATTCTCAGGCCTCGGTGAATCCAAAAAAACCCCACCCGCTATATGCAATTAGGGCAAGATTCTAAAGGCACGGCTTCCCCAGGAGCAGTGCAAATGTTCTCCTGCTGCTCTGCACTGGCATTGTCCTCAGCTCCACCGAGCACTACAACACCCCCCGCCCCAGCAGCCCCCCAACACCGGGGTTTAGTGGGGTTCTTACTACCTTACTTCCGGAGCTAACTGCGGTCTATAAATCAGCCTAAATTCACCAGATCCATCTTCGCATCCTAGAATGTAGCTGCATGGAACTGCCATGGGAATGACGTACTACAGATTATGTCTAAATTTAAACTGTTACATTAACTCAATAAATGTCTTCCCACAGATGACGCTCGAGTTGTAGCAGAAACTAAGGTAGCCACAAAGTTAGACTAGTAGAATTGGATTGGATGGAAAAAGAGGGAAATAAAAACCAATTGAGTTCGATAAATCCCGTAATTGGACCGTCAACTAATTACGTATTAAGAAGATTAACCTTTGACACAAACTTGTGATACAAACAAAGAAGACTCAAACAATAAATTTGCAGTGTTGCCACATTTCTCAGCTCAACAGCTCAGCCCTCCCCAATTTCTTCCCAGTTAAAAGCACAAACCGTTTAAAGTTCTCTCCCCCACTGGGTATTTCAGGTTTAGACGAAGGCTTCTCTGAATGCTCAGGAGAAAACGCCCGTAGATCCTGACAGTCTCATTACAGGGGGAAAGAGAGAGGGAAAAGGACTGGATGTGGAGGTGGTAACCTGCACCAGAAAGCAGCCACGAAGGCCACGGCTGAAGCCTCAGCTGCTGGCCCAGCACACGGCTGCTGACCATACCCACAACCTCCCACTTTCCAAACTTGGGAGCTTTTCCACCAGGGTAATTTCCAGGCGCGTTAAGTTATAAAGCAAGTGCACGCTCTCATGTCCACGAGAGAAGCTGTCTTACTGTCCAAGGCGCAACACAGCCTCAGGAATGGCACTCGGCTGTTTTGCACGCAGCAGCTGTTTTAACTGGGAAAAGGTAGAATGAAAAATACTGAATTCATTCCAGCATGGAGAAGTATTTCTACAAGTTGCTTAAAGATTAGAATCAATGGACTTTTTTAATGCTTTGGGGTGCTACCCACTTCACTAACAGTAAAAAACAGTAAAATAATCTACGTTAGACTTAGATGGAAGAGGTAAATGCTGCCTTAACAGGTCCCTTCTACTGCTAACTTGTACCATGCCCTAAAGAAAGCCTATTCCCCCTTCTTACCTTTTAGTCTTTTCTTTATGGGGCTCTTTGGCAGCTTTCGATTCAGTCTTGCTGTAAGGAAACAAGTATTTTGTCTACCGTGCAGGGGTCTTTCTGGCGTGTTCCTTTCTTACTCTGCTTTTTTTAAGCTTTGTTTCTGTAAGTGTACCCGTAATTCACGAATCTGAATACGAAAAAAATCTCACACGGCCAAGAAAAAATTTTTTTTTAACTCCCTCACAAAAATAAAATCTATAAATTTGCCACACACAAGGGAAAAAGAAAAAACAACCGATCAACAGGAAAACACTATCCAAGTAGAAAAGCAACGAGCTTCAGTGTTATCCAGCCCAGAGAAGAAGTGCAGCAAAAGCAGGTCCAATTCCAAAACAAGCTTTTGATTTCCAGTGAAGCAAAAAAGGAAAAAATAAAAGACTAAGAAACCAAGACAAAAATTCACGTTCGAGTCCCCAGCTAAATTTTTGCACGAGTGTGTCTTAAGTACAAGTTTGTTTTTACGTGTTGCAGCAAAACCCACGAAAGCCAGGATTTGGAGTTGGTCGGGATGAGTTCTCGTGTGTGTGTCTTGATGGGTTCTCAGTCCACATGGAGGAGCATCTGAGGGGTTTTCAAAAGTGCAAATTAAAGAGAGAAACCGGGATCCAGAAGATAGCTTTAAGATGGACCTCCCCTCAAAAAAAAAAAATAAAAACAAAGAAAGAAATTTGAAAATCCCAGCACGGAGCCACGGGGGATCCGGAGTCTCACATAGGCTCGGAGAGGGGGGTCCCGCCGGGTCTGGCTCGGGCTCGGTCGTGGGGCGCGGGGCCCGTAGCAGTCTCTCGGGGAGGAGGATCCGCGCTCCTATGGCGGGGAGCCCGAAGCGACCCACCAAGCCCTGGGCGGGAGGAGGATTCTGCAGCCGCTGTGGCAGGAAGGAGCGGGAGCGGGGAGGGGATCCGGGGAGGAGGATCCAGCAAAGTCTTTCAGGCAGGGAGGGCTGAGGGGACGCGCTGGGGGGAGCGGGGAAGCCCAGCAGTTCGTCTGCCTCGCCCGCACAGGGGAGCCGCGGGCAGGAGGGAGATGCCGCGGGCTCGCTCCGTCTCCTCCGCAGGGATCCGGGCGGCAGGAGGAGGCTGCAGCAGCAGAGCCCCGCGCCGTGGGGTAGGGACCCCGGTGCCTCCAGGGGGAGGCGGGGAGCGGGGGAAAGGCGGGGGCCGAGGCAGCAGCGTCTCCTCGGGGCTGCAGCAGCGCCGCGGGCAGAGCCAGTCGGTCAGGCAGCCGGTCAGGCAGTTGGTCAGGCAGCCGGTCAGGCAGCCGGTCAGGCAGCCGGGCTCGCCGGCGGAGGCTGAGGTGGGGGGGTCCGCAGCGCCTCTCTCCGTCGCTCCCGCTCACTCTCGCCTCAGTCCGCTCGCAGGCAGGCGGTGCCTGGCTCAGAACTGCCGGGCCGGTCCCCCGCTCCTCCGCGCTGCCGCTGCCGCCACGGCCAGGGCCGCCGCCGTCCTCAGGAGCAGAGCTGGCGCTGCTGCCGCCGCGGCCATTTTGTTGCTGACTGACAAGAGCCCCGCCAGGCAGCGCGGGACCGCGGACGGGCGCCGCCGCGCGCTGACCTCGAACCGGAAGTCTGCACCCCCCGCCCCTCCCGCTTGCGGCCACGTGACAGGGGAGCTCCCTGCCACATGCAAATGAGCGCTGCGGCCGCAGCCAAACAGCGGAGAGGCCGCGCGCCTGGCCACGCCCCCAACCCGCGGGGAGCCGAGAGCAGCGGAACGGGGGGGGCGCGGGCAGTGACACCGCCAGGGAGCGGGGACTGAGGGACGGGGACACCAGCACGGGAAGGGACGGGACGGGGACACGGCCCCGCTGGGAACACGGCCCCGCTGGGAACACGGCCCCGCTGGGAACACGGCCCCGCTGCACCCCGAAGGTGCCCCCGGGCCGCGGTCCATCCCTGGCGGAAAAAATCCTGCCGGGTTTATGTGTACCCGAGCACGTATGGGGACAGAGGCTGCGTGTGTCGGAGGAGATGCTCCCCTACGTGTGTGTGCACATACATATGCACATGCATGCACTGGCACATGTGCTCACATAACACTATGCATGAATACACGTTCCACGTGTGCACACGCAGACACACATCGAGCATTCACATAAACGCATGCAACACATACACACACGTGCACAGGCACACGTGTGCACATGCATGCACGGATGCATACCCATGCGGGCACAGGCCCATGCTTGCACATACATATGTATGCAGGTACATGCACAGGCACATATGCACACGCACTTGCAAGCACAGGCACACATATGCACAGGCACACATATGCACATAAACGTGCACAGGCACACACACAGGTACACATCACACTGCACACTCGGTTTAGGCTGGACACGCATGCACAAGTGCACGCAGCCCTCCAGGACATGCTCCTGGGCCCTACTGCCAGTGCTTGGTCCTGGGCTGGCCCCGGCGGGGACATGGGTTCCTGCCTCAGTGCTGACAAACAACACTGGCGAGTGGTATGTTGTAAATGAACTCGTGGGGAACCGAGCCGGGGAGCCGGTAGGAACTGCGGAGCAGTTCACCGGGGAGGAGGGAGATGCGTTCAGGGGCAGCCTCCTGTTCACCCCCCAAAACCACATTAATTATTGGCAGGTTTGAGGGGAAACGCGGGATCTGTTCTGAAAACACCACGGCAAGAGTGGAATGCAAACAACCCCGAGTCATTTTCGCTAAAACCCATTATGTCTAGGTCTTTCAGCAGATCCCCTCTTGTTCTCCCTCCTCTCCTGCGTCCTCTCCCCCTCCTGCAGTGATCGTTTTGGGAAAACAGCCTGGATCTTCACGTGGGTTACAGAGCAGGGCGTTCACTGCCGCAAGGAGGATGACACACATAGCCGGAGACGGGGGGAAATAAAGAAAGGACAGTCCCAATATGATTTCTGTCGGGATTTGTGAGCCGAAACCACCCTGGCAGCTCCCGGGCAAGCGGCGCCAGGAGCCCCTTGACCACTGGAGGGAGCCCATATTGTGCCAGACTGCAACCGGAATACTGGGTGGAAGACAGAAACTGATCAGATAATGAACTATCAAATCGCTGGAGTCAGAACAAAGTGTCTGCTCCGGGTCAGCCCGGGGTCTGCGTAGATGCAAACCGTTATCAAATCTGATTTAAATGCCCCATTGTACTTCATCAGCGCAAAGAAAGGAAAAATTTCTACGAAGTGGGGGAGGATGTTTCCCGCGTTTTGAACGCCAGTCTGGCACCTCTCACCAGAAGTGAATTCATACACCACGATGGTGGCAGACCTGGAGTAGAGTGAAAATACCTTCGTGCTCCTTGTGCAAGCCCAGGAGCAGCTCCGGTGCCACTGCAAGTCATTGGCACAGCTCCACGCTTGTTCTTAACTGAAATGTAGGTCAGCACCTATAGACTGCTTCCCACAGGGACCGCCCCAGTGCAGCAGCGGGTTGCCACACCGCCTCTTATGGCTATTTTGCACTCCTGATAAGCCAACAGCCCCGCGGAAGCTGCAGAACAAATAAAGCTCCTGCCCTTTGCGCTTGTGCATGGACCGGGAGCATCCTCGTGCTTAGAATGTACCCGCAGGAGGCTGCCCCAGGCCAAAAATCCTGCTTGGCTCTTGCACAGAGGAACGTTCCTGGTAAGATGTGGCCTCAAAATTACGTGATGTGAACGTGCAAATATTTGTAATCCAAAACACACTTTGAAAACACAAATATTTCCAAGAATGGCTGTCTCCTCAGTGATGCCAAGTTGTTGAAGACCCTGAAATGTCAAAATGGAATAAAACTGAAAGTGAATTGTGTAACTGTATGTTTTCTTGGCCTTGGCAAAATGACCATAAAGAGCTTGATACAACCTCAGCCAACCAGACACAGGAAGCCCGTTGTGTTTGATACCCAAGTTCTAAACCACTATCTGTAAAGGGTAAAAAATCCATTCTAAGAAACCTTTCTCACATGAGCACTTTTAGCATTAAATACCCTTTACCCAATGTAAACTTCATTTTTTTTTCCCCAGCTTTGGTCTCTTTGTGGGATTTTGCATAGGGGTTTGCTTCCTGCTCCATTGGCTCTGCTCCTGGGAGCTCACAGGGATCCTGGTGTATTTGCATCCTCCCTGCCACAGGCTGAGGCTGTGCAGTGGCTGGTGACAGCTGGCACCGTGTACCACACATCTGTCCCCTAACAGCCCCTTCACAGGACCCCAGTGGGGCACAGGCTTCTCCTCGAGCTGTGTTTTCCAGAGCTGCTCCAGCATGAGAACCACAGCTTCGGGCATCTGCTGCTGCCTTTGAACTCTCTCCTTCCCCCCAGCACTCAGGTAGTCTTTTTTTTGTCGCACATGAGTAAGAACAGATGTGAGCTAGTGTGAGGGAAGGAAAAGGGACATACAATGCCAGCGGTTCATTGCTTGCAGAGAAGGAATTCTTGTGTTTGTACCACTGCCTGTAAACCTCCAGTTTCCCAATGCGCCTGTGCATGGGGAAAGGGCTGTGAGCAAAATGTTCATGGGGTGCTGGACTTGTTGAGTGGATGGGGATGAGCGTGAAGGACCAGGTACTCATGCAGGTAGGGTGTTTTCTTTGCTGGGAATAACAAAGCTGACCTAAGATGTGTTGGGATTGCTTAACCACACCGAGGCAAAATTCCGCTGTAGACTTTACACTTCTTGCTTATTTTTCTATGATCCGACCAAGTACAGAAATGAGTCAAAATACTCACCCAGCACTTCTTACCAAGCAATAAAAAGCACACACAAGATTAACCACAAAGCCTGACACCAGCACTAGCCATGCTTCAAGGACATGAAACCTCATGCCTTAAAGAATCTGCTCTCTGATACTGAACAAAATTTCCCAGAGCCCACACAAGGTGAAGCTATTCCTCAAAATCCCTTCCTCCCTTGTGCGAGCTGGTGCTTTTATGTATGACTGCACTGGGAAGGCAGAATCCAGGACACAACAGGCTTTTCTCCAGGTTTCCAAGGGGGTTGGTGATGGGCAAGACACTTACACGGAGTCCATCCCTCTGAAAGGATGAAAACATCCTTCCTGGCCACCCTACCTACAAACTACATCTTTAGGATGAATGCTTAAATGAGCTTACAAGTCATTCTTGTAACGGAAAACCTCATTTTAATAACTTACATCTCTCTTCCCACATTTTCATGCAGAAAGTGTAATGTTATTTGCCCGCTTCATAGGACAGTGGCTGAGACAGCCACTTTGGGGTGGTTGTGTCCAGTTATGAAATGTCCTCTCCATGGCACTGGACCAAAGTAGAAAGGATTCCTGAAAACCCTGTACCTCGAGCTCCTCCCAAACCCTGGCACAGGCATTTAACATCAGTGAACACTGCAGTGAGCGTCATCACAGGAGGCTGAAAGCCCATCTATTACCCCTGGCCTTGAAGAGCTGCTGCCCTTTTTTGTATAATAACCAAATATTTCAAACATTTGCCCAGAAAACATAACATCTGGATTCAATCCCCTCCTAACCTGTGAGTCTCTAACCTGTATTTCCCATGAGAGAGATGTAGCATGATGCTAAACAGCAATCTGGTAAGGGGGGAAAAAAACATACTTTTTATTCTTGCTCTCCAAGCAGAGCTATTGTATAAACAAGAACATGAGTGTCCTGAGGCCAAAAAGCAAGCAAGAAGCGCATGACTCTCTAACCCACTTGCCACAGCTCACAGCAGCTGCAATAAAGCATTCTGCTTATTATCAATAGCTATTTAATAATAAATACATAACCAGCCTGAGCAGAGGGGGCAGAGCCCAGGACTTGACCCTATAGCTTACTTTGGGGAAGAGGAAGCAATATTTTAGAGGTTGTAGCATGTAAACACTGCACACCAAGTCTATAGGCTGGGGAAACGTGCAGAGAAGCAAGTTTGCTGTTGTGCTGCTGAGAATAAAAGTATTCCCAAGGATTGCTTTCTCTTGCTCTGATTTTTACTTTTGTGGTCATCATTTATTGGCACAAGGCGATCTGAACAAGCAGAGGGAAGACACAGGCTGTTCTAGTGGTGCTCATCACCCAGATGTGGCTGCAGATGTTACAGAAAACCCACCACCAAGTGTGCAAAGCCCCAGTGAAATGCTGAAGTGTTACATCTGGCACCAGCAGGCTGATAGGGGGATGCCAAGCCAGGGGCCTGGAATAAAAATCTTGCAGCAGAAAGGGAAATCAAAAGATGACTCAACCTTTCAGTGCACTAGGAGGAAAGTGCCAGTGCTTCATTGCTGAAAAGGCCTTTCAGAGGAAGAGTTTTCAGAGTTAGCTTTAGGTTCCTGATTTTTATCTTCATACAGAGCCTCACAGCACTGGAGCTGTTTTCATGTTGTGTCCAAAACTCAGGGTGCTTTTGGGTTTTCCTACCTATGTGCAAGTCTCTTCTCCCCATGGAAATAAGGCAGAGTTGGAGGCAATCCATCCAATGTTCATTTGCTGTATACACCAGCCTGATCTGTTTGGATGTGGATGGCTCAAACAGCTGCCCCAGAACAAGAAACACAGGAAATGAAAATTATGAAGCAAGTTGTAGGGAGGAGAAAGTCTTCTAGAACAACACCACCACCACCACCCACACCCCCCCACACACACTATCCAAACAGTGGGTACAGGAGCTGAACATCCTTCAGAAAGAAAAGAAACCCAAGTCCTCAGGCCAGGCACTACTCCTGCCTCATCTCCACAATGCCAGTGGCAGCCAAACACCTTTTGCATAAGGCAAAGCCCATGATGGGCTGTTGCAGCAGGACTCTGTAATACACCTCTGACCTCAAATGCTAACAGAGAAACAAGCCAACACATCTGACTCCAGTCTCCTGTGCTTCTGGTAGAGGACTTCTTTATACCACACATGCTAGGAAGTGTAGGCATCACCCTCACCACTCCCACAGGTTCCATTCCTGGCAGCTCTTCAGGGCAAAGGATGGCAGAATGGCAAATGCTGATGGTTGCAGTTTGTTCCTAATCAGCTACTGGGCCATCTCCTTCAATGCCCAAGGGAAAAATGAGTTATTATGGCGCATGAACCTGGATGAGACAAAAATGAGATTCCTGAGCAGTTTTCATGAGACCAGGCAACGGATCCCATGGTAAAAGAGCTTTTCCCAGTGTTGATCACAGGAATAATTTGACCTCTCTAAAATCTCCCTATATATTTGGAGGGCTATAGCATCCACTTCTTCCTTTGATGAAACTTGGAATAGTGGCTGCTGCCTTCCAGCACAATGGTGAGAATATTCTGAAGGGGTTGATGCCAATATGATGTGCATTTGTTGCCTGTTCTGGTATCTTTGGGTAAAACTGCTTTCATGTGATGACTTATTCTGCACAGCCTTAGCAGGTATCACCCCTGCAGGCTGGATTGTACTTAGGGCAGCTTCTGCATTCCTGGCAGAGCTGATCTGACTTATCCCTGGGTGAAGAGGAGGGAGAGAAGGAATTGCTTGTGACAGATACTAGTCATGTTGCTTAATGAAGTTTTGCAAGGTGTTCAGAGAGAGCAGGATGGGGCCAAGTCAGGGAAGGTCACACTGCTGGAAGCTGCAGTCTGGAGTCAGACCCTGGCTTCTCCTCAGAGCCTGTCACTCTGCTCCAGACCTGACTGGCAGAGCCGCTTTGATTGCAAAGAATTTATTGACACCCACCCACCATACCTAAAGTTTTATGGCAATATAGGTCCATTAGAAATGCATTTTACAGAGATATTAAAATAATGAAGGTGAGAATTAAGAGAGCTGCACTCTGCTTGGAAAACCCACTGATCATAATATACTGCCTTAAAGAAAGTTACTGTGCAGTCCCCTTAAAGAAAGTTATCAATTAGTCACTGAATCAGACATAGGAGAATTGCTCCCTGAAGAGAATTTTAGGAGGAAAGCCATTGCCTAAGTGATGAATTTATCACTAGGGGTTGCGTGGCTCCATGGGCTGTGATGACATGGCACATAGAACTGAGAGCGGACAAAGAGCCTGGTGCCTCTTTGCACTACACAGGCACGAGTGCAGAGGGGACGTCCACGCTGCTCCCAGGCAGGGTGATGGCATGGGCAGGGAGGAAATGGGACCCTAGTGGGGTGGGTCAGGGCTCACATGTCCACCAAGCTTAGGGCATCGGGCACACAGGCCATGGCTGCTTGTACCTGCCTGCACATGGCATTGTGGTGTTGACTTGGGAACACTGCCTTAGGCTTTCCTTCCTCCACATCTTTTCAGACCACCACAGTGCATGGTGTAAGAAGAAAGCGCTATGGATTTGGATGCAGCTGCCCCACTGAAGCCAGGGGACATCAGAGCTGGTGTCAAACATGCATCGGTCTGTGCCATGGAGAGATTTGTCCATCCCTGTGGCTGAGCTGTGAAACGCCCTGGGGCGAACCAGCAGACAACAAAAGCTGAAGTCAAAGTACAAGAATAAGGCACGCACTGAGGCCAGTGGGAAGGCTTTAAAACTACTTTTTATACCCTGCAAGCGCTCTTGCTTTCTGCTCTGTTCGGTGCTCCCTTGGCTCCTAGGCACACGTGCTGCATGGATCAGTGTGCCTGTAGACTCTCTCCAGCCCAGCTAAAATATTATTTCCAAGTTGGCTACAAGGATTTTTTTTTTCTATGTGTTCTTTCATCTTTTCTCCTGCAGGCACTGAGAAAATGCAGCATTTCCCCACGGGAACCTGCTGTGCCCATGCTGGTCCTCTCACAGTGAATGGACAAAGGGGCAATTGGAGAATATACCTTTCCTCTACAGACATCCCCTCTGCAATGTGCTGGAGAATGCTGTGTCCTCAAGGATGCCTCCTGCAGCTCAGCTGTGCAGTTCAGGTGACTGAACACAGACAGAGGAAAGAGACACTGAGAAATGGCTTTTCTTGGTGGACAAACAGTAACATCACATCTAGACATGATGAGTACACATGAAATTGGAATAAACTGGCAAAATCCTTTGTTGTGATCCAAATCTACATTCCTCAATGCAAAAAGGTTTTGTGAGCAAAAAGCTGTGCTCCTCTCTTGCTGCATGGCTAAAATGGCCATGGGCAGTGACCTGCTGGCCACATCTCACTTAGCTCAGCTGAGGAGCTCAGCAAAGCCCTGACAAATTGCTGTGTTCTCCTGAGACAAATAATCACAAACAAAAATATTTGTGTTTACTGTGGGGATTTGTCTGTGCATAATTATGCATTAGTCATTACCAGAACTACAGGAGAGTTTTACACATGTAAATATGTTCAGTTAATTAGACAGGACTGCTTTGGGTTTGTTTCTTCTCTGCAGTCTGATCCTGAAGTCATCAAAGACTCCTGGATCATGAGTCAGGTTGAAGGAGATACGTGAGGAAAACAGTTCTTCCTTTCCTTGTCATGCAGCTCTGGTTAGCAAGATCTGTTCCTTTAAAACACTTCTTGTAGCTTTGCTGTTCAAGCCTCAAGGTGCTTCACGCACAATGCAACGCAACACAACCTCTCATGTATGTGTGTCTTCAAGGGAAGAGTCAGATGTCTTTCTCAGGTAATACAATATAAGACATTATTTTCTTCTGAAACATTTTTAAGTGCAGCAGCTTTTAGTAATCTTCTAGCATCTTCTCCTGTGTATGACAGAGTCTATTAATGTCATTTGCATGAGAAGTACACAATAAATCATTCATGCACAGTTTAGTACAGGTGAAGTGCAACAGCCTAACAGAGGCTTTTCTAGAAGAAAATCAGAGCAGCTCATCAACTGGTGTAAATCAGCCTTGCTCCATCAAAGCTACTGAGTCACACAAAGTAATCGCTTGGCCCAGGGGAAAGCTTTAGGCAGAAAAGCAGCAGGGGGAGCGCAGGATTTCTGCCACACTCCAAGGTCTTCCTTCCAAGGGCTTCTCTCCTACAAACTAAAGAGCATCCACAGGCTGTACGGCCCACTGGCAGGTCCGGGATCATCGCGGCTTCACTGCAGCCTCTTGGCTCTGCTGTGGGCAGGCTCCAGAGGAAGGGGAGGAGTGTTTTTGGGGAGTGTTCTGGGAAGCAGAGGCCAAGGAACCTGTTGGGAAGCTTTGGCTTGCCATGGCCTTGAGGTTGGGAGAAGGGTCCAATTCCCCAAGAACCTGCAGTTGTCACTTGGGCAAATAGAACAGCCAAACCGGATTTTAAGAGAGTTCCTCTAATTTTAAGACCAGCCATCTACTGATCTCCATTAGTTATCTCCATGCTTGGACCACTGACCTCGTTTGCTAATGGAAGGAGGTTGTTACCTGCCCCTGGGCAGCCCAGCAAATTCCTCCTGCAGGAGATGCCAACTGCGATGGGGGCAGCCCCGCTGCATCCAGCATGGTCCTTATCTCTGGAAGGGAAAGGAAATTCCTTAGTGGTGATGTGGAATTTGTTACCGGCTTTGGAAAGGGGCCATGTGGGCAGAGAGAACAGAAGGGGTTCCTGGAGGGGGGTGCTTGAGGCTTTGCACTGGAAAATAAACATGTCCTTCACCAGCACTGATAACTTATTGTCTGTCTGCAGGCGTAGGCACTGAGCACTTCAGCTTTGCTGAAGCAGGAGGTGAACATGAGCACAGCTTGGCTGAAAGATGCAGATCCTTCTCCTCCCCTTCTCTTTTTTTTTCCCTCTTTTTTCTTGGTCTGGTTCTTGTTCTCTCTGCGGCAGCAAGCGGGACAGAGGCTCATTGTTCCTGCTGCTCAGGAAACATTGCAGAACTGATCTTATTAGAGCTCGGGCCATGCCCAGGCCAGCCAGGGAGGGGCTGCCCCACACATCCTCGGGGGCTCGGAGCAGGGTGCAGAGCAAGAGGCAGCTCCGTGTTCCCAACTGGTTGCTTTAGGTCCCTTTGGATCCCTTTGGCATCACTCACTCAGCGCTTGATTTCTGACAGCAGTTGCAGGGATTTGCCCGTGCTCGGTGCCTTTGAATCGAGTCTGTGTGGCTCGAATTGAACACCAAAAATCAATGTGGAAAAGTAAAGTGCTGCTTTAGGAGTGGAGAGGTGGTGTACCAGGAACGGCTATGCTGTGATGGCAAGGAGTAAGCATAAAAAACTTGGCTGGTTTTAACCTGATTTGCCAATAAATCAAGTTCATGCACTGATACTGCCAGTTCCTTCCCACTCTCCCTCAATTATTTTGGAGAAGAGAATTTACTATGCTCATCAGAGAAGTCAGAAGGTGTTAAGGGCATACAGTTTGCATGTAGGGGGAATAAAAGACTAGAAGAGGGTCTCCAGCAAGACACAGAGTGACCCGTTGGCTGTGCTTGACAGTCAGCCAGGCAGCACCAGGCTGCTCTGCATGGTTCTGTACCAGCTTCCCAGTGGATGGCAAAAGGACACTGATGCTGGAGCTCTTCCAGTGGGCAAGAGATAGGGGCTTATCTCAGATTTGGAGGAAAGGCTTAATTTATCCTTCTGGCTCTGGAGCTAATTACTCTGATGTTACCTGAAAGCTCAGAAAAATCAAGCTGATGTCACCCACATGGATGGTGTCCTCCTGTTTCCCAGCAAGGAGCTAGCATAGGCAGCATCGGCCATGAGTCTGCCTTCCAGCCCCACCACTGGTCTTAGCCCCAAACTGGAGGAGTCACTTCTTGCGAAGACATCTCCATCCTGCTCACTACTGCTTTGCAGCAGCAATGAGCATGGAGGTACCAGCCGGATGAGAGCGCTGCCTGGGGCTCTGCCTTTGAAGCTCAGGACATTGTCAGGATGGGGAATATTTTAGTCTCCGTGATACTGCTGTTAATCACGGCTTGATTTCCACTAGGCAGGAAGAGCAGGCAACACAGCATACCAGTACTTAGGTACGTGGCTGTTTTTGGATGCTACATCTCCCGTCCCACCAAAAGACCCAGCTGATCCATGGACTGCAAAGGACTCTCTCTTTTAGACTTACTGTAATATGGCAAATGAAATCTCTCTGAGCCGCTCAACTTGGATCTCAACAGAGGTGAACTTTCTAAACGCTCAGGTTCCAGAAGGAAGCTGCACGTTCCCAGGCTATTTACTTCCGACTTTAAAAAACATCATTTTGAATGCACTGGCTAAATAAGAATTAATTGTATTATAAATTCAGGTTAACGAATGCTGTAAGAAGTTGTCTTAAGGGAGATAAAAAGGGGGAGGAGGGGGAAATCCCAGGCACTAATGATTAGAGCAAAACCCTGATGTCAGGAGGACGTTGTCTCAGTGGAAGCAAGTTACTCATCTTTTCCAGAAGATACATGCATGCATTGCAAAATGTTTATCTTGTACTCTCTGAAGTGGTTGATCTACATGTGGAGCAATGAAAAGGTGGCTTGTTAGGCTAATTGCTAGTAAAATAAAAATTAAAAAAAAAAAATGAAAAAAAAAACAAAAAAGGAAAAGAAAACCCAGAACTACTGTGAGCAAATATTTAAAAACAGATGCAGAAGGCTGTGAAAACCAACACAATCTTGTTTCTCCATGAAGATTTCCCATCTGAAATCACACAGTTCAAAGAGATGTCCAGTTAATTCGGTACCTCCAGGCTCCCAGCATTGGAGCTGTTCATTAGCCACTTCTAATTCTATGATGCAGAACTGGATTAATGGAAAGGTGACTGGGAAGCCACACGGGGATCTGCTAATGATACTGCTTTGTCCTTAGAGAAGTCCTCTCTAGCCTTGCCCGCATGTGGCAAAACACACACCATCAGGATACAATGCTCTGGTACCACAAGAAAACACTTTGGAGAGGAGAGGAAGATGTCATTGCTGAGCGGTGCTGGGAACCGGCGGAACCCAAGATGGAAAAATAATTGCATGCATGTTTTTTAATACAACAGGATTCCCCCAAGCTCATTAAAGCTGATGGAAGTTTTAAAATCTGGATTACTTTAAAAATTAATTTACAGCTGTGGGGCTTAGTGGCCCAGAGAACATTAAAATGATAAATCCGGAAAGGTGATGTGAGCAGAAAGGAGGATTGCTTTGGTCACAACATGGCCTCTGGCAGCTGGGAAGGGGAGATGGAGCCGTTCTTGTTACCTCTGCTGTGCCATTTCTGGGCTTAACCCAGATTCTAACATCTTGTAACAAATTAGTCAAATTTCCTCCCCAATGACATGTGATCCAGAAATGATCGTGGTGCCTCTCTGCTTCATTAGATACCAGCTTACATGGCAAGGAGGGTGATACAGCCCAACATTTGCTAACTGGACCACAGGACAGCTTCTGCAGAAGCTGGACTTCCACATCAGCTTACAGGACTGGCTCAGGTCCACTTCTGAGGGGCTGAGCATCTCCACTGCTGTGCTCCCCACCACAGCAACCTTCAGCCAGCTGGATGGAAGTGCTACCATTCCCTCTGCCCAGCAGCAGCCTCTGAAGACAATCTGTGCCTGTCTGAGATCACAGCAGTGTCCCCATGCCTGGGATAGGAGGCAGGCACTTGCACAGCTCCTGATGTGTTGGGCTGCTGCCAGGCAGGGAATCCTTCACCCTGCACAGTCATCACCTTCAGGGCATTCCTGGCTGGGGAAGAGCTATGGACAATGGTGGGACAAAGGAAGACAGCTCCACGGAGCCCTGCAGGGGATGTACAATCATTTTTCTGCTGTGCATTTGCGTGATGCCAAGCACCAAGTGAGGTACCACGCTACAAAGGCTGGAGGCAGGTTGTATTCAGCTCATACCAGCTACCTCTGCTGTGAAGAAAGGAACCCTTTGTTTGGAAACAGCAGCTACATCCACAAAAGCATTCATGGAGTGTCTGCGCATGCAAAAGCCCCGTTAGGTACAAAAGTGACTTTGCACAAAACAGTCCCTGTAACCTCATGGGTGTGTGCAATGTGAGCTGGCAGGGCATGGGCAGAGCTTCCCAATTCAATGCAGGTTTGAGTGTGTGGCCAGGGAAGAAATGGCAGCCAGGGAATGTACCAGCTCCATAGAGCCCTTCCATGTGCCAGCCATCCCTGGTGCTACCAGAGGTGTGCTACCTGCCTGCACTTCAGCTGCCAAAACATGAACCAGGCTGTGGAGCCAGCTTACCTTAACATACATCCATATCTCCAATGCCTGGCCCTGGGAAGGCACAGCCATGGATGTGGCTGGGCACATCCCCTGCACCAGCATCAAGCCACTTCCATATCAGGGGTTTCCTACATAAAGGTGTTTTGTTTTTTTTCCCTTCAGACTGTTACAGGGTTTGCCTGATGCTGCCCAGACACCCCATGAGACCCACAGGTATCGTGAGCCCAGAGATGAGCAGGATGGGGACAGCCCTGGCCTTGACACCCCTTCCCTCGGGTCAGCCTCTCTGCTGCTGGGTTTATTATAACATGCTTCTTGTTTCCTTCTCTTACCCAATAAATTTACTTTAACAGTGAATTAACTTTATTCTGTTGCTAGCTAGCATGTCAGAGGAGAGTAAGGCAGATTTTCCAGTGGCCATTAAGGGGGCCCCACGCCTGGCCAGCAGCGCAGTGACTCACAGGGCTTCAAGCTGCCTATTGAAGGGATCCGAGCCCGAACAAAGCCCCCATTCACACAGGGGCTCTGCTAGTTTTCCTTCAAGCCCTCACTGCTTTATTTTTATTCTTTCCCAAACATTGTTGGCTAATTTCATTGACAAAATTCATAACTTGGGGTTGGAGAGCTCACTCCTATTGAGCTGCGAGCGCTGGGGGGTTTAGTGTTTCTTTTCCATGCTGCCCATCTTGCCTCATTCTCTGCATCCTCTCAAAGCCAGATTCCAGCCTGTGCTGTGGAAGGGATGGAGCTGAGGGACACAGCCCTGCACCCGGCGTTTAAGTGGTCCTCAGCTTTTAGATGGGAAACAAAAAGCACCACAACAAGATTTGAACCCAAAGCAAAACAGCGATGCAGAGGGCAGTGAGGACAGGGCTGAAATGATGCACTGCAGAATTGAGAGACCACTTGAAGTACACAGCAGACATTTAAAAACAAAAGCCTATTTAGCTTTTATATCTGCAGCGCTCTGCATCCAGTCCAGTTAATTACAGCTATTTAAAAACATCTGCATTTCATAAAGAACTAACTTTCCGTCCCCTCAGGCTGCTCCTCCTGAGACATCTCTCTCCAGGCTGCTGGGTTACACAGTAATTATAATCCACAAGTACCTGACATCACCACCAAGTGCAATGCATTATGGTTTCAAAAACAAGAGAAATAATATTACTCAAGAAGGATCCGAGCCAAGATCCCAGCTCCAAACACCATCATTTTCTTTGGCAAAGTTCAGAGCCGAAGCCCAGCACAGCAACCATGGCCCCCGCGTCAGCGCTGCACATGCAGAACGGAGGAGTCATTTTGTGCTCCAGTAAAAAAGAGGACATTTCCTCTGCCTGCTGACCCAGAAGGTCTTAAATACATGCAAGTGGAGAGCAGGGCACGACTGCAAGCTGGAACAGATCAGCAAAGAGCTCACATCAAAACAGTGCTGGAGGTTAGAAACACTGCTAGCGACAGCCATCCCGTGCCCCCAAAACCAGCTCTACCTTCCCATAGGATTGCTGGGAGGCCTGCCATCCCCCTCGTCCCATCCAGAACCCATTGCCAGAATGTGCCAGACCACCAGTTTGGAAAGGGATGCAGGCTGGACCACAAGCAGCCCCCAGTGGTGGAGCAGGCAGCAGTACCCTGGGAATCTGCGTGTGCTGCCTCTCATCAGCCCAGCACCAGCACAGGCAAACATTCACAAAGCGTTTGAGGGAGGCTCTAATGTCAGTGCAAGGTGCTGTGAGTCTGTACCCTTCCAGCTGGCAGGAGACACTGTCTCCAAAGAACCTGCAACAAGCTTATGCATGTTATATATATATATATATATATACATACAAACACATGCACATGATATTTACACATAATTTGATTTATGGCCACCAAAGTGCACTCAGCTGATACCTAAAGCCCTTAATAGTGCTTTATGCAGCAAACCCTTTTCTCCTCTTCAGAGGCAGAGGCTGATCCCACCCTGCAGCACCAGCAGTTAACCAGTTAACCTGCAGGAGCAACCCCCTCAAGCCACAGCCTTTTTGCTTTGCTAAGCTCTCAAGGCCAGATCTCTCTTCTTGTTCATTTATCAGCTTGTTTCCTTGCAGAGAGGCAGCGGTTAAAGGAGAAAGAGTGTGTTTTTCAGTCCACAGAGCAAGCAATTTACTTTTTGAGGTTCTTGCCAAAACCACATTCCTGTTCCAGCTGCCAGCCCAAGCAGAGGGGAGCCTGAGATCAGAAACGAGAGTCGTGGTCTGCTTTTGCTCCACCGGTTGTGCTCTCTTTGCCTTATATGAGAGCTGAGCTCACTCGGGGGTTGAAACATCCTCTGCACCTTCACATCTCAACAACAAGCAGGGAAAGTAAAAACCACAAGGTTTCCTCTGCAGTCAGCAATACCCAATAAATTCACAGCAAGAGCAAGCCTTTAGAAGAAAAAATACAAATATCCCCAAACCCAAGCATTTTATCCTGTTCCAGTGTAACTGTGGAATAAACTTAGCAACTAATGATGAAACTAAGGAAGAAAGGGAAAGGAAAGGGATAAGAGTGAGTCAAGCCAAGTGCTGCACTCCACCTTGATCACAACAGGAGGTTGGGTTTGCATCCCTGGAGGAACCAGTAGCTCTGTTGGTCAGGCTCTGAGTTTGTGTGGTGGGGCAGGAGCCAGGCCCTTGGCTCTCCTGCACAGCTCAGGGCCGGCTACCATGAGGAGCCTTGGAAAAGGATGAGCAGCCTAGACTGAGGATGGGGAAGGGCTGGAGGATGGTGAGTGCTGGGTGCAGGGCTGAACTCCATCTCCCTTATGTTGGGTACAGCTCCACCCAGCTCAACGGGATGATTCCTGGGTGATAATTGCATAGGTTATCCCTTAGCCCCTACGTAGCCTTAGAAGTACCTTGGCTGGGCATCAGATGATTTTGTGTTTATGAAAGAATGCTTCAGTGGTGTGGAGACATTGCAAGTGTCAATGCCTTGCTCCCATAGGGATGCAGGCTGGGGATATAGTTCCTGACTCCTCTTCCCTCTCTCCATGCTCTGGCTGCCTGCTCAGCTATTTGTGCTCATCTGCTCAGGGCCATCTGTGCACATCCGCTGACACAGGAGTGCCCCTCACTGTTGCCACTTAGCATGGTTAAAAAGACTGGGGTTATTACACACCCTTGAGGCTTTCCCTCATCATCCTCACTCCTTACCTAAGCCCCATTTCGTCTCTGAGCATCATAAAGCTCTCCCCACTGAAGCAGACTGGGAAATGACTGATGCTGGTAGAGGAGACGGCGTGATCAAGGTGATGCTCCTGGTGTGCACAAAAGCCGTGCTCAGGCGAAGTGGCACAGCCCCAGCACACAGGGACCTTGCTGACAACCAGCCACCCCTTGCAACTCTCCCTCAGCCTTGCAAACCTCCCAAAGGCAACCTGCATCGCCACACAGGGATGATTCCTTAAGGACAGATCTGAAGTCTATGCTTCCTTATCCTGGAAGAGCAGTTTACAAAGTAATCTGCTTTTAAGACCTGCTCCTGTTTTCCTGGCTTTCCCTTCCACAGACCATGCTCCCGCCTCCAGAGCAGCCTGGCCACGTGCCTGAGCAGCACTCCTCTCTCAAGGTGCTACCCACCTCCTATTTCCAGGTGTCATATCACATCAAGGGTAATTAAACATACACTGAATGCTGCTCCTAGATAAGTTTTTCATGTACATGATAGATCTGGGTCCTAAAGGGAGGTGATGCAAAGCCCCCTTGGTAGGATGAACAGCATCCCTACACTGTGCTACATCCTCTTATATGGGGGCCCCTTCCATCAGCAGTGCTGGGGATTATTCCTAAATTAAGTCTCTTCACTGACTCTTTTTCTCTCCCTATCACCTTTCCCTTCTCCCATCTGTAATCCTTGTACCCTGCGCCTTCTGTTTGGTGTCAGGACCCCAGGGCACTGTCCCTCACCCTCTGCCAAGGATGTGCAGACACCACAGGTCACACCAGCTTTTGTCCAACCAGGAGCATCCCAGAAAAACCCTTTGGTGCAGGAGAAAAGCCATGGTGCTCCTCCCTACCTGTCCAGAAAGCCCAAATGCCATCCTTCCTATGGGAATAAATCACCATCAGGCTCACTCTTGCCACTTAACACACAGTTTCCCAATACCCAGCCAGGTGCTTCCCCTTTGCTTCTGCAGCAGCATGGGGACAGGGAGGCACAGCCCGCACAGCAAGCTCGTGTGTCTATAGGGTAAAGACATCCTCCAATGGGAAGGAAAAGGATTAGTCTTTCTACATGCAGAGAATATATATATATTTATATATATGTAAAATATATATATAAATAAAGAAGCTTTATTATATTCCAGAATACCTTCTTCCCATACCAAAGGTCAAACTTGGATCCAATTTCAGTCAGGAGGGAGACGTCTGTCAGACAGGCACTAATCACTATTTAGTATTCATATTCACCTATTAGAAGCTCCATGCTGTAAACATGTCTATGAATTAACAAGGCATCTGGCCTCTCTTATACAATATGAGCAGCTTGGATCATAAAGTGTCTGCAGCAAATAAAAAGTGCCTTCCATCTGTCTCTCCCAAATATCACTGCTATCACCAAAGCAAACAGACCGGCTCTTCCAAAGCACGGCGCGGCCCCCTCCCCCAGAACGTGTTAGTCAAACAAAAACAAGCATTTCACGGAGAGCACTTGACAGAGCTGAGAAGCGAGGCGCAAATTAAGAACGGGGAAAAATGAGCTGAAAAATAGCTGGGAAAAAAGAGCTTCCTGATAACAAAGTCTCTCCTCAGCGCCCTCAGTAATTATTCACAGCTCTGGCATGGCTGATGGCATCGGGTCAGCGCTGCCCGGCAGAAGATGCGCAGACACACCAGGACCCTGCCAGGGCAGAGCTCCCCTGGGAAATAGTAAATGAACTTTAAGGTCCCTTCCAACCCAGACCATTCTGTGGCTGTCTCCGAGCACCGACACCTCTGTGGCTTGCCCTGGAGGTTGCTGTGGGGTCATGATGACCAGAGACTCGCCTCAGTCCTGCAGCATGGAAAAGGCAAAGTCCGGCCAGCCTTGAGCCATCAAAGCTGCCCTGTGTGAAGGCTGCGTGCTGACTGCAGGGGGACAGCTCGGCTTCAGTGATGCCACCCCCCCGAGCAGACGGCAAGCTCCATCCCAGGTCCACAGGCCATTTTCTCCGTCTAAATCAGGTCACTTCAGCTCATGACTCTGCTCCCTGGTCATCTATGAGGAATGCGCTAGAGCTAAAGGTGGGTAATTCGTGCGTCTTCCCAATCCACAGGGAGACGGGTGAATCCAGGAGCTGTGTTAATGCAGGACATCAAGGAGTGCTGCTGCCATCAACGAGGAGCTGCGGCTGCCCCGATGGCTGCGGGAGGGAGGAGCGGCTGCAAGCCCTGAGATGTTCCCACTGGATGAGCCAGGGACGTAGGACCAGCCGAGGGACACTGGGACGAGTGCTGGAGCCGGGCAGACCTCTTGCCAGAGTCTGGATGTGTGTCAGGGCAAAGGCAGACGCAACGGCAGGGAGGTCGACCCTTTTGGTGGCAGCTGTTCACATGAGAGGTTCCCCAGTCCCTAACACACCACTTGGGTCCTGGCTAAAGCCAGTGGCCTTAAACCAACTCAGGCTCCTCTGTCTCAAGGGAAAGAAGGGTCTACTCTAAACCCTGGCTTTGTTTTCAGAAGATAAATTTAAGACAAGGGGAAGGAAGAATGAGGTTCATAAATCAGGCAGGCCTGAAAATGAGGCATGAAAAATGAATGGAGTGTGTGTGTGTGAGCGCTGACACAGCCCACCCGCAGCTGCCAGCCCACAGCCAAGCCCTCCCCATGGCACCGAGCTCACCTCTGCCGATGGAGGCAGACCTGCTGGCTCTCCAAAACCTCTTGTCTCATACCCGCTTTGCATCCATGCAGAAAACACACCCCCTCGGCTTTAACCTCGAGCTGCTAGGGATGTGATGTGCTGCCTGGGCTCCAATCTGTGTGCTCAGCAATGTCCATCTCTGCCTCATTCCTCCTTCCTTTCCAGGTTTAAACAACAGATTCTTTGGATTGCCTGAGATGTTAAGCATACAAATTTGGGAGCAGAGGGAAGTCATGGCTTTCTGGAAGTGATTCTCACATCCCCAACACACGCAGATGACCCAGCTGCAGACGCCTAAAGAGTTAGCTACATCAGATCAGCCTCTCAGCTTCCTCCATGGCCAACTAGCTGCTCCTAACACCAACCCAGAGAAGCTCATCTCCCCCGAGTCATTCTCCTGAGAGCATGTCTGTGGGAATGGGGCCAAAGAAATCTGCCTTGATGATGCACTGAGGATGCATCAAGAGGTGGATCTGCACCTCTGCCATAAGACTTTGGTCTGTTGGGTCCACAATGTACAGGCATTTCAGATCAATGACAAACACTCACAACTTGGCAGTCTCCAGAATTAGGTCTAAGTGCACTGGGTCATCTCATCCACAAATACCTGCGCTTTGCAAAGCCAAAAGGCCCTGACCAAACAAACCCAACGTGGCTGCAGCTGCTGCTCTGGGACCTGAAAGTGGAGGTTGTGGAAATACCCATCTGTGTCACTGGGTATGCAAATACTTGAAAGAAATAATTCCACCATGGCTTAGGAGGAAATGGTGGAAGAGTGGCCAGTGGCTGAGGCAGCCCAGGGCAGCTGGCATTGAGCTAGAGAAGGTGGGAAAGAGGGAGGGGAAATTTGGGGTTAGCTTCCTGTGTGATGATCCCAGCTGGGGGACCTGGTGACTGCAGAAAGGTGTCACTGAGCGTTGCTATTCAGAACATCATCAGGATTCTTCACTGCATGTTTCCAAGAGAAAAGTTCCTGACAAATCAGCGTTTTCCTTGCTATAAGGATTTACCTCTCTCAGACATATCCCATTAACCACTTGCACTGCTACAACACGCAACATGGAAGATTCACAGCCGTCAGAGCTGCACTGCCAGCCCCAGGGCCAGGTCATCACCTACATGGTCCCGCAGGACCTTGGGACAGGAACAGCTCCCAGTGGTTCTCCCAGTAGGGATGGCAGCAAGCCCTGGGGCTGCCCTCCAGCCATATTGCAGCCTGACCCCAGTCCCCAGCCACCAAAATCAATCGGGAGTTTGCCACCAGCCTCAGTGGGGACAGGATCAGGCTCTGCATGCATAACGAAACCCTTTGAGCATGGAAGCTGATCTAAAAGAAGCTCATCTTGCGTTCAGAGACAGGGAGCAAGGAAAAAGCATGGCAGATTTTGGTATATTTGAACTGAATTATTGTCCACTGGGGATCGACCTAAGACCACAAACATGATTTCACTTTTTAGCAAGGCTGCAGTGAGGAATATGGGGTTCAAAGAAGAAAAGCTGCGTGGTTCCTGTTTCTGATCTTGAGTCATTCCTCCTCCTTTGGAAGCTAAGTGTGAATATCACAGTAGACAGAATCCCCAACAAAGACCTCCATCCATCCCTTAGTAAGGCGCATGGGTTGGCAAGTACACACAGCAAAGCTTAAACGACACATTTCAAAATGCAACAGAATTTTGTGTGAGGCTCCGTTAAATATATTCTGCTTAATTGATTTTTCTAAAAATCTATTATGCTGCTCCAGGCACAGCTATTGATCTGCAGTGCTGGAGGAGTAATGAAGAAGCCTTCAAATCAATAAGGCCAAAGTATATCTCAAACTGTATCTGCTCCACCAGCACAACAGGGATGTGGCCAGTGAAATTCCCTAGACGGGACCAGGAGTACGAACAAACCTGTTCTGATGACTGCAAAGATTTATTTCTATTGGCATAAACATAACTAATGAAACTCCGATGACTCTTCACTTCCCTGAAAGCTGATAATAAATCCTGGTGCTCCCAATGAAATGAACAAGAGCACATTTGCAAGGGAAGAAAAAACCCACCCAACTCCCTCAACCGTGAGCTGTATTTTTGTCTTGGTGCCCTTGATTCTCCTCCACCCCTTTCCCCCTGCCAGGGTAATATTTCTTCTCAGAGCTCTTATATGGATTTTAACATGGCTTTTGTAAGTCTCCAAAGCTAGAGTTTTAGGTTTTCTTTTGTCTTTTTCTGTCAGGATGGAGTAGGTAGGCAGCTAAAATCACAGGCTGATAATAATGTTTGGGGCTAACAGCCTTATCTTATCTTGTCTGTATTATTCATATTACCTTAGATAAGCCACCTGGGGCAGCACACAAGCAAGATTCAAGGAAGTGGCCTCATTACAGTTCAGATCCCTATTTACTGTAATAAGAACAGCTGGACTAACACAGCCACACTTTGAACTCGGCTGGCCCTTTCCATCTGAGGCTTTGACTTGATCTCTTTCACACTTAACAGCACAGAGAAACTGAGGAGCCGGAGTTAATCAGCACGGCCACTTTTCCTCCAAAAGGCCTGGGATTAGAAAAGGTTTTTTTCCTGCTGGACACTGTTCTTGCAAGCGTGGCAGAACCAGCCAAACCCTTCTGCACCCCACAGAGCCTGAGATGCTTTGGCTAGAGATCACTGATGGTAAAGAGCTGCTCAGACTCCAATCAGCACTTTATTTCCCAGCTCAAGCAATGCTAGAAGTGACCTGCTGGTTCTGCTTTCCTGACCCACATGGTCAAAGCAGCAGATCCAGCACAGGGGCACGTTTGCCTTTGCTCAGGTGTTTGCTGCTGCCTGACTCAGGCGCTGAGGTTGGCAGGAATCAGCTTCAGGCCATCACCATGGCCATGGCAGAGCTTGCACTGCTTTAACCCCACTGGGGAGGGCAGTGGGGACATCACAGCCCCCAGCACACACCGCTCAGTTCCAGTCGAGGCCTGTGACAGCCGCCAAGCACTTGAGTCGGTTTCAACCATCAAATTAATCTAATTACTTTTTCTTCTTTTGAAAAGGCCTGAACCTCCGAAGTTTAAAAATATGGTAATGCAATTAGTGGCTTTGGCAGGCTAATGAAGGCACTCCAAAGCCTTGCAAAAATACCATTAAAAGAGAATGCTTAAGAGCCTCTTCAAACTTTCCAAAATGAGAAGTACGTTCATATTCAGAAGATGCCAATCTAGTCTCCTTTCTCCGAGGTTCAAGATTAATTAGGGACTTGTTTAGTGCATGAATGAGGAAACAAATGAACTCTTGGATCGCAGAGCACTGGAACCAATTTTTTAATCATTTTTTTCTTCTTAACAATTACATTCCTATCAAGTAAGTCTTCATTAGACTTTCTGTCACGGGGCCACATCATGTCAGGTAACTATTACAAGTGCTTGGCTTTCACCCAAAGATTGAACAATACAGATTTTCACAGAAATAAATACGAAATATATTTAACACAGTATTTTTCTCATTAAAATGCTATTGCATTTTCATAATAAATATACATAACTCTTCCTCCAAGACTCCCTCAAACCAAATGATTTACAAAACCCAACGATATCTTCCCCTTCCCAAAATCAGCCTGGGCATTTAAAGATTACCTTTGAGAAATATATTAATGTCTGCTATAAAAAGCACCATCCAATAGAATGGGATTACTAAGGTAAGCAATAATAGGAAGAAAATTAGTATCTTCAAGACTAATCGTTAAAAGAATGTTTAGTGAAGGAGAAAAGAAAAAGGAAACTGCTCTATTGTTTTTTTCAATGAGGTACAATCTGCCCTGAAGATCAGAGGAACTGTTTGGCTCATCCCACCCAGAATGAGGCGCAGATTTGGATCCAAACTGTACTAGAATTCAGGGATTTTTCCACTCCAGCCCTCCTGCTCACAGCTGCGAGGTCACACCCTTACCACACATCAGGTTGGTTTTGATGATGAGAATTTCTCCAGGAATAGATAAAGAATTGACATAGAACAATTTCCAAAAGGAAATAATAAAAAAGGCCTAATTGCTGTGCTCATGCTAAGAAAGGGAAGTAAAACTCAAACAAGGCTGACAAGACAAATACACCACAGTGAGAGCAAATGTCCAAGACACTGTTTCTGCACTGCTGGTGATAAGCATTTACCTATTACAAAGTTCTATTGCAGGTAGGTGAGCCGTATCCAAAATGCAGCCTTACACCAGTGTCAGGAGCTCCCTGGGGAGCAGAGGTGGTCTCTGCTCAAAGAACTCTTCAGAGGGACTCACACTTGGCCCACATACGACCGGTTTTATTCTGTAAGTGATGAAGAGCCTGAATATTCCACCCATAGCCCAAAGGGTAAGGAATGGATAATACATACCGAGGACAGGCAGACCCACTTACACTTTTCCATTAGTACCCATTTATCATCATCCGGACCTGTACCAGAATGGATAATGTTTTCCTACGTGGCAAGGCAAGGGAATAATTTTCATAGTTGATTTGTTCATTTCTACCTCTCTCATGTCCTTTGAACAACTGCAGATCAGATCTACACTTCCCAGGACACCCTTCCATGAGGATTTATAAATCAATCAGCACATTACCTCTTGACCACTCTCCCTAAACGCCTTTCTATGGGACAGTAATAAAGTCCACACGGGATACTCCTGATGGAGAGAGCAGGCTGCAACACTGTCTTCATTCATTGGTTCCTTAGCAAAACCCCGATTTAAGCTATATGGGGAGTAGAAGGTTTTGCTCAAGCATCATAAGGACTTGCATTTTCAAAGTAACCGTGGGCAGGTACAGGAATCCAGATTTATTTCTCAGATTGACCACAGCACATCTCTAAAAACCAGCATCAGAGGAATCAGCGCGGCACAAACCACAGGCACCTGCAGAGTGGAGAAGGTGCCCTTCTGCAAGTGATCTGTCACCACCAAACCTTTGCTCCAAGCTTTGCACAAGCTGCAGGGAAAGCCTGAGCTGACTGGGCACCAGTTGTCTTGGTTTCAAGATCTCACTTTACTATTATCTCTAGAGATCCATGTCCCAGTGGCTCTTTAGTCACACGAGGAACTCATTTGTTGGTCTTAAACCAACATTTGGGGTTTGGATTGTCTCCATTGTAAAAGCTGGCAGGTTGTAGCCCCTTTCCAGCAAATCCCAGGCATCACTGTCTATTCTTTTCCAGAACTGACCAGCAAAGGATGTATGAGGAAATCTCCCATCTGCCACTCATAGCCAATGTGAAGACCACAAATTCAGTTTTGCATGTCTTACCCACTTGTGTTTCAACCTCTCTAAAAGCCTGCCTTAACACAGGGCACAGAGGTTGAAGCTCACCCCAACCAGCCAGTGTGCCAAGTATCTCCTCAAAAAGAATGCTACAACTTTCATCTTTTGCATGAGTGCTGTATATCTGGTGCCACCAAGTGCTGCTGACGCTGGAGCAGTGCCATTGCATTAGTAAGGAGAGCCAAAGTCTTTAAAGAAACAGAAGAAAAGGATCTGGGATGTCAGTGGAAGAGTTATGGGATAATAAAGGGCTGTGCCAGCTGACAATGAGAAGCACAGAGCACCTGCACAGATCTCAGCAAGTCGAGCTGCAGCAACCACTCTGTCACGGGTCACTTATTTGCATCAAAATGATGAAGGACTGGATGGAAAAAAAAAGAAGGGGCATGCAAATCTACCATTCTTCTTGTCCCATTATAACCCTGGGAGCATTGAGCAAGATTCAGTGCAACTCTGGAGATGTTCTGCTTTCTTATTAGTCCAAATTCTGCAGCTCAGATCCCTTCTTGTCCTAAAATATGTTTACATTGAATAGCTTCTTGCCTTGTCCCAGTAATAATACTGGAAGTCAGAAAAGCATCTAAGAAAAGCCGATAGACCTGGTGAGGATCAGACTGAATGCAGGAGTTTGGAGATAAGGGTAATTCTAAAAACCAGGCAAAGGTGGTGTTATTTCCAATGCAAACACATTTTCTTCAGTGCTTTGTGATCCCTGCTTTATTCTAAGTTGTGCGGATGGGCAAAGTCAGTGCACAAACTGAGCATGCCTTGCTGAGAGTGAAAGACTGCATTGTAGAAATCAAGACCCAATGAAGAGAAACTTTGCATTGAAGGTGTGAGGCATCAATCACCAGAATTTGCCCAGGTGAACCCTAAAGGAAACATCTCGGTTGTGTGCACATCAGCTATTGTCAGACTCCTGGCATCTTATAGCCTGGCCTTTTCTTGAGCAAAACTTGGGCTGCTTGGCTTTGTCCTTAAAGCATTGGCTCCTGCCTGCTTAAGTGGAAATACTACATATCTGCTTCTACATTTTGCTGGCTTTCACAGCATTTGATCACACCAGGTGCTGGCAGACCTACAGCAGGTTTCATGAGCAGGTCCCTGAGCAATGGCCAGAGAACAGCAAATCCTGGAAGTGGAGCATGGAAGGAGAATTTGCAAAGTGCTCTGGTTTTTACTCTGTGCATTTCAAGAATATGAAGGAACACCTACAGCTGGACTCTAAATAACCAGGTTAACTACCCTCTGCAAAGAGACAAAACCTGCTGCCCTGAACCCTGCTGCTCTCACAGAGCTTTAATAGCTTTTGCAATAAAAACCAGTGAGTCCCAAAGGATTGCTCTCCATTTATTCAGAAAGATGTTCTAAATTCCTACACACAACATACTCCACTGCTGGAATACATGCCTCTTCCCAAGCAGCTCCCCTTCCTTCCAGCCAGGTAAAGGCAAGGCATATAATCATCAGTGTAATCTCATTTGGAAGGTTAACTGCCCTGGATCATAAATGTGTAGGGATTTACGCCCATAAAATTGCGCTACCTAAGGCTTCAAGAGAAAAGTACCGTGCTCACATCTCCCTTCTCTCCGACTTCTGGAAAAGGGAAAGGAACTTGTCAAGATCCAGAAATTACCATGCCGTAATGGAAGATCCTCAGATACACTTGCTTTAATTATACAGTTCTATCATTTCCTGAGTGTTCCTCTTCCCATTAGGAAATGATGGCAGTAACTCAGCTAATGGATTCACACTGCAAACAGCCGCGGGGCTGCGGGCTCCAGCACGGCGTGTGTGAAGGAACGTGGCTCCTCTCCTGCCACAGAGATGGGTTTTTTTGCTCTGAGGAGCATACAGTATCCCTGCTTGGAGATGCAGGGCCCTTTCCTGCATGCAAAGAAACCCCCGTGGCTGATGCTGGAGGGAGCACTGCAGTCGTGATCTCCCCAGACCTGGGGCTCTATGGTCCTCAGAAGGGCAGGACACATGAAGATGCTTTGCACAGGGACAGGAGACAAAGGCTATTAAAGCAAAATGTTTCTTCCCCCTCCCCGTAATAATTTTTTGCATATTTCTTTGCCTATGCAAGGTACAAATCTGCACAGTTGGAATGCAGAGGCCTTGCCTCTGTTCAAATCTGCTGTGTGCAGTACAATAGCATAGGAACTACAGAGTGAAGGAAGCATTAAATCAGGCACCAGATCTCTTCAAACACCACGTTTTCTCTGTAACCTTTCAGTGCTTCACTCATCCTTGGCAGTGGAGCTGACCTGGTCATTTTTCCCCTTTTACTTCTCACTGCCACTTTTCATGAATTAACACAGCAGTGGGGTTTTGTGCTTTACAGATGGAAGAAAAAAACCCAAAACCACCAAAAAGCGCCTTTCCTATTTAAATAGAGACACGTGGCAGCTGACATTTCTTGAAAACACTTTGACTCATATTAAGCTTTGTAAGTCCTTTTGTTACCTTTAAAGACTCATTAAAGGCATGTCTAGAGCAGCAGGCAAAATGGAGACAGGCAGCCTACCTGGGGGAGATGGAGGAGGATGGAGATGTTCTGGCTCCAGGCTCCATCTCTGGGCAGTTGCAGAGCTACTGCTGGGACACCCATTACCTCCCTCCTGCCTGGAGTAAGGAGGAGGGTTCATAGGCCCAGCAGCTAGAAAAGCAGCAGGTCTCCTCATCCTCTTTGTGGTTAACTAAAGGGGGCTGGGCAGAGAAGCATGACCAGGAGAGCAAAGGAGGAAGTGGAGGCAGTTAACTGTGCAAAGGATTTTGGTTTGTTCGCTGCCTTTCTTTGCGCTGCTTTTCCCCTCTGCTTGAAGCTGCCAGCTGTGGTGCTGCACAGTGCAGGTATCTGCTGGTTGCATGGCCAGGGTGATGCCCACAGGGACCAGCACCTTCCTTTGGCTGCATGGGCAGCACTGCCCATTCCCCTCCACTGCTCTGCCCCTGACCCCAGAGGTTTCCTTGCTTTTCTTCCAAAACCCAACCACCAGCCTTCACTTCTAAGCCCTCGCAGCTCTGCTACTGAGATAAGAAGATATGGAACCCAGGGAATCCATTCAATCCCCAAAATAGGAAGGACTACAAATGCAAAGGGTTGGAGGTTAAGAGGGGGAGCCCTAGGAGCACATGCCAAGCAAAGAGGAAGCAACAAGGGGAAGGTTATATATCCATGCAGCAGATCTGCATGGTCATTTCAAGTCAGGCTTTTGTCCAGGGAAACAGTTGTGGGCATCCCATGACCCCACACCACTTCCTTTGGAAGTGAAGGATACTGTTCAGACTAAGGAGAACCTTTCCATGATGCTCTTCAGTGGAACAAACCAAGCTTCCCCGTAGCCACCCCTTTTGGCATTGCAACAGGATGTCATCACCAGACCCACTGCCAGCTAAAATCCCTTTGTCAAATACTGACCTACTTTATGGGCAAGATATTTGAGGTGACCCCATCTCCTCGCATGCCCTGAACAGTTCTGAGCACGCTGCTGGCATCAATGATGGCACAAAGTGATGAAAGGACACAGATTTCAGCATGAGTTTTCCAAGGGGAACCAATTAAAGAGAAAAGAAACATCAAAACTGTTCAAAGGGTTGTGAAAAATCACTGGGCAACATTCCTCTAAAGCAAAGATCTCACCTTTCTATGTGCTAGATCCTTGGGCAGCCTACCCAGCATATTTAAGGCATCAGAGAGAAAGGTACATTAACGTTTAAGTTGCACCAGGGCTGCCACAGCAGGGAGGCAGCATCAAGCAGAGCAGTCTGCTGATGTCCATCCCTGCTGTGCTCCCCTCTCCCAGGGGATTGTCCCAACAAGCAGCTCCTGGGGAAGAAAATCTTGAGCCTCAGCATCTCCTCCGTGCATGAAGGCTTAATGCAAATCCAGGGGCAGTGAGCAGGCCACAGGCTGTGACTCACACTGGTATGGCTTTGGGTGTCCTGCCTGCACTCCCGTCAGCTCTGCCCGCTCAACAGGAGCAGCAACATTAATCCATGCATGTGTTTTCACCAAACCTACAGTGGTTATGTCTGTACAGCCTTAAACATATACAAGGGAGTTAAGTCGAGATTAAGCTAACATGGCGCAGAAGTTTTCTCTGGTAGCATGCTTTGTGCACAGTATGGACACCTTCCCTGCCCATTGTAGGAACCAGGTTGTTTTAAGACCTCTTCCAACCCAAACCATTCTGTGTTTCTATGATCCTGCATCTGGGAAGAGGCTCTTCTGTGACCCTGCCCAGACCATGCTGCACCCCCTGGCAGGGCAGCTCCTGTTACAGGGACTGGGGCAGGGTCAGCCCCATCCGTAGCTTGGGAGATACCGGGTGGGATTTACCCCAGGAAGGACAGACAGTGTTCCCATACCTTCTGCGGTCGCTGCCAGAGTGGAACAGAAGCCTTCCCCTGGACTAGTGGCATGCAGAGCTCATCACTAAGTGAACCCCGCTCTGCTCCTTCTTCCTGTGCAAAGTCTGCTCATTAGTCACTGAAGTTAAACATCTGTGGGTAATGGCTTTGAGTGCTCTGGGTCTCATTAGCCCTGTCCCCACGAGCATCATGTTTGCATGAAGCTTTTCCTGAAGAACCTCATCACAGAGCTTTAGCCAAGGGCACAGCTCACTGCCAGCACCCAGCAGCTCATGTTTCTCCCACCTTCTGCTTTCACCTACAGCTGCTTCACTTTGACTGGTGGCTTGTGGAGAAGGGGCCAAGCACACCCCCAGTGCAGCCTTCAAGTCACTGCTGGATATAACCAGCTTGGAAACCACAGGGAAACAGGGCAGATGGGGACAGCTCAGGGGAGTTCAGCTCTTAGGAGGGCTTTGAAAGTGGGTGAAGAGGAAAATCTGGGGTTTTCCCAGCTTAGCAGCGCATCGCTGTATCAACAGCCAGGACCAAGCCCTCCTGGGGGGTGTTCTAGGAGGAGAGCCAGGGGGACTGGATGCTCTCACTCTGTGGTGTGACCCTGGCTCCAGCAAAGCCCAGTGGGGTACCAACATCCCACCCAGCACGGACAGTTTGCAACCACAATGCTGAACAACCTGGCAACATGCTCCAAACCACCAGGGCCACAGCCCCTGCGAATGGGGCTCCCCAGCGCTGCTAGGTGCTTCACCACAACCCTGTAATTAGCGGCTCCTGTGATTGCTAAATTCACCACCAGAACATGCCTTGGAGTCGGTTGTTGTTTTGTGGCAAACCCTTTCCAACCTCCATCTGGCTCGGTGCAGGAGGTTGGGATTTCAAGAATGACTTTTCCATTGCAGGTCCCACATCACAGCTCCTGCAGGTCTGTGCCCAGCCTGCAGTGTCCTTCCCACCCCTTGCCCTGGGCAGCAGCTTCTCTTCTGAGCCCAGCTTCAAGAGACTAAAGCCAATGCCTGCAGGGAAATTGCAATTATAACCTCTCCCAGCAGCAGCCCTTCCTGAGAGGCCCCGGCTGCCTGCAGCCTTCTGGCTTTATGAGCCTGTAGGCATCCTCTGCCTGCCCTATGGTGAAATTTCAGCCTCAAAAGCTCCAAGAACTTGTGGCTTAGGAGCTGTGCCAGGCAGTAGCCATAAAAAAGGGCAGGGTAGTTAGAGGAAAATTAGAGCTTGTCTTTTATGTGCTTCTAAGCTGTTTGCTGTGGGCAAAGGGCTTAAGAAACTATTTGATGCAGTCACTTTGGTTGGAAAACAGAAGCAGTTCAACTTTTAAGTTTTTACATTATTTGTACGTGGAACTGGAAAGGTGGCACCCAACCCGCAGGGACTCTGGGACTGCTCCTGCCTTCAGCGGCATCCTTTACCCAGCAAGGTCCTCATGGACAAGCACAAGGGTGGATCAGGACCCACCTGCAATGGGTTGGGTGCAGGATCCGTGCGGGCGCCTGGTGCTGAGCTGGTTCTTCCAGCACCTGGGGGCTGTGGTGGGGAAGGCAGGCTGCTGTGAGCGCAGTGGGGCACAGGGCTTGTCATCAGAGTGATCTGTGTGTCCTGGCCCCCCAAACTGCCACAGCAAGGGTGAGTCCAGGAGCCACAAGGGACAATGGGAGCTTTGCTGTTATAAGGAGGAGCTCCTGACATTCCATCCCATGGGAAATGTTGGGATAGCGCAGCTTTCAAGGCACAGATTTATACCTCAGCATCATGACTGACACCTGGTGCGCATCTGGGCTGGGTGCAGGACCAAGCCATGGAGGCTGCGTGAGACCCAGCAAAAGCCCCCAAACCTCCTCCTTGCTCCACCACAAGCATTTGCAGCCTCAGGGGGCTTCTGCTCCTTAGAGGTGAACCAGGTTAGACAGGACCTGGGGCAACCTTCTATTAGTGGAAGGTGGCCCTTCCTGTGGCAGCGGGTTGGAGCTGGATGACCTTTAAGGACCTTTCCAACCTAAACGAGTCTGGGATTCTTATGAATACCAGAAGCCAAAGGCTTTTGTTGAACATCTCAGGTTTTGGTCACTTTAAGCTGGCAGTTCCTGCTCTTGGTTTCTGCCTTGAGGGGGTGGGATGTTTTGAAATTTGGAGCAAAAATAGCACAGCAGCTCTCTAGAAGGCAACTGCTGAAGGAGAGGTCATTGTAACAACACCAACATACTTCCAGCCATTTAAACCCAAATACTTCTTGCATGCTTCTGGCTTGGGAAAGCAACAGGCGGCTGCACAGACACCTTTGTGCAGCATATGCGGTACAGACCATTCCCCCTTCCCATCTTCTGTGTAAAATCAGATCTGACAAATCTAAAGCAAGAGAAAATCAAGACATGACTTTGAAGGACAATATCAGGCCAAGCCTGTTAAATTATCTCCCCCCTTTCTGTCATGTCTCATTTGCTACTGGCTGTCAGCTCCCAGCCCTCGCCAACCACCTTCCAGCACCACCATGTTAAATTTCCAGTCTCCTGCTTTCTAGAAGCACACCAGAAGGATTCCCCTTACACCCATGGAGAGTCACGCCATCTCTCCTCTTTAAATGTCTTATATTTTCACTGGTTGGGATCCCTCCAAAGAGGTGTGGATACAGTCTTGTTTGCTTCCTGCACCCTCCCAAGCCTTGTGGTGCTGCACCCAGAGAGCTGCTGTGCTGTCCTGGTGGGGTGGGAAGGGATGAGCCCCCCCGTCAGCCTCCAGCAGTGAGCTGGTACACACTGGGGAGCTGTGAGGAAGCCCTGCACAGGGCAGCGAGGGGATGCTCCTGTGCCAGGCACCTCTTCCTCACCTTCCTCTGCTGATGCTCTGCACACCAGGACTTGGTCCAGACCCTGTGCTTGTTCCCTCACTCCCCTTTCCTCCCCTCCCACGATGCAAGAACAGAGCTGGGTGTCAATTACAAGCAAGGACGCAGGGAGCGAAGAAATTGCACCTGTAATAAATAACCCAAACTGCCCATGGGTCACACAGGGTTGGGGTTGGCTCTTCCACTGACAGAACTCCACCAGCATGCACAGACACTGTGCTCCCCAGCAGGGAAAACTAAATAAAAGCCTTGCATGGTTTGGTTTTAATATGACTGGAGCAGAATTTGATACCTTGGCACCCTCCTGCCCCTCTTTCTGTTGTCCCAGCAGGTCCCATTGGAGCTGCAAGGTCTGTGTCACACTGAGTCTCCCACACGCAGGAATGGGCAATCCTCAGCAAAGCAAAACCCAGGGTGTTTTTACACCCTTCAGCTTCAAATCAGCAAGGGTCATAGCTTGTTCAGCATGTAAATGTGCTAGAAAACAAGTTTCAGTCGGGGTTCAGAAGCAAAACCTCTGCACATGATAGCGATTGCGTTTCTTAATGATAATTTCTTATCTTACCTCTCCAAAGTCCTTTGTAAGGATTTTATCCTGTTAGAGGAAATCCACCCTCTTGATTTTCCCAGGCTTATAGAAAAACAAGGCAAAATATTGATCCTAATGAGATAACACTGACAAGAAAATGGCAAGAATCGGTCTTAGCTATTTAAAAGTTATTCTGGTTTGGACCAGTGGGAAAAATGGACCATTATCAATTCTCCATGCAAATGAGAGATGCCCAACCTTGAGATGTGCTCTAATTCCCACGGGAGCCTCCAAATTCCAGCTACTCCTGCATTTCTTAATGTCTTTTTCTTTGAAAAAAGAAAACAAACCCCAAACCAAACCCCAAACTGAAAGCATTCTCTTCTACAAACCCAATCCCAGAACCACCGGTGGTTTCACACTGACAGAACATTTGGTGGCATTTTAATCTCAGCAGGTAATGCAGATATTTGTCATTTCTGATGTCCCCTTTCTGCAACTGTCCACAGATGACGAGATCCGTGAAATTGCTACTGCCAGGGAGAGAAATGAGAATTAACCTCGTGCCCATCAGCTGCCTCAGCACCACTCTTTCCATGCCAGCCTTGACCATGGCCATCGGAGAGGCGGCTCTAGGGATCGTGCTGCTGCTCACCCCGCATCATCTGACACACCACAGCCCCATGTGAGCGGGTAATAAACTCCCCTGTGCTAACAAATTGCTTTAAATCCAACACTTTCTTTCCCATTCTCATTTGCTTTGCCTTTCATGCTGCTTTCTCATGTATAAAAGGGGAACAGGGAGGAGGGAAGAGAAAGACACATGAACACCTGAAAATCTTTGCTGCTGCTACTACTCAGTGCTGAATCTGAATAGAAATGGATGGGAGGGAGATGGGGAAGGATGAATAATATTTCATGCCCTGTAGTCAAACATAATTTCAGGCAGGAGACGAGCATGGGCTGGTAGATGGCTCATGCTGGCAGATCGCTAATGTGTGCTTCAGAGCCCGCTCTTTGAAGACCCAGCTCTAATTTCCAGCCTGCAATTATTGCACTGGAAAGAATGCTTCACAAAACAGGGCCACTGTCAGGGGATGGTGGAGGGATAAGGTGGGGATCAGGGTCTCAACAGATGTCCTTGGGGGTTGGTAGATGTGACTGCAGGGGCAACCCTGGGGCTGGGATGCACTGCCCTGAAGGGCGAGTTTGAAGTGACTCAGGAGCTGGGACACAGCACTTCTGAGTGTGCTTCCCTGGAGCATCAGCCCCTGCCCAGTGGCTGTAAATATAAAGAATTGTCCTTGGTGTCCTGCAGCCAAGACTTTCACATAGGTCTATGCCTCAATCTCAGAACCTGCGGCCTGATTTTCCAAAGCACAAGAAAGTCTGTTTTCTCCTTCTGTCAGTGGCTTTGGTCAAGAGCTCAGCCTTTTGCCCAGTGACTACACTGTCAGCTTCTGATTTTCAACAGCCTTGAAGGACAGGAGTGTGCCTGTTGCATGGAGAGCTGCTCTGTTCCTGCTTCACCAATGCAATGCTCTTGCCTGGAGGTTCTGCCTTTGCTCTTCCAGACTTGGAGCTTTGTCCCATAAAGCAACAGTCATTATGGGACAGATTTGCCAGAAAAAGCACAGGACAGTGAGTGCTTTTGATGATTCAGTCACTTCTTGTGGTATCTAACAGAGCTGATGCTCTTATGGGCAGGGATGGGAACACTGCAAAAAGTAGAACAGACCAAAATGGTCTGACAAAGAATGACATACGGTGTCCCTTAGCAGGGCTGGGGACCACACTGGTTGCCCAGCTGAGATTTAAGCCCAAATAACTGTCTCCAGATGGGATTTGTTGCAATTCTGCTGTGACCCAAACTGACCACACTCTACAGCTCAGATTTGTGAAGGCTTTAGAGCACCTAAACAGGCAAACGGCAAAGATTTTCCAAAGCAGCTAAGAAGATCGATGTCCAAGTCCCATTGGGCTCTGAGAATTAGGCATGTAACCTGCTTAGGCGCTTTTGGAAATTCCTCTGGGGATTTGCTTGGATTGAAATTCTCTGCAGGAGGTGTGTGTATCTCCAATTGTCCCACCACCAGCTTCAGCCTCTGTGCTCCAGCCATTTTTGGGGGGAGAATGGGGAGAAATATGTTGGTAGAAAATAGAAACTTCTGGGTAATTATTCCTGGTTTGGATCCCCATCCCTGGCAGTGTTCAAGACTAGGTTGGACAGGACTTGGAGCACCCTGCTATAGTGGAAGATGTCCCTGCCCGTGGCAAGTGGCTGAAACTGGATGAGCATTAAGGTCCCTTCCAATCCAAAACATTCTATGATTCTATGATCTTGAAATTCAGAGACTGGTGGCCAAGGCCTTACATTAGACATATGCTTTTCACTGTCCTGATGAGAAGCTGCACAAGGCCAAGGCAAGAGGGAGGGCTGCCTCCCTGGGCTCTAATGACTGCCTCGATGAAGAGTTGGGGTTAGGGGAAAGAGCCAGGGAGAGGAGGACTGAGATTGGCAGGGTGGAGGTGGGAACTGGGGAAAGGAACATAAGGCAGGGTTGGAAGAAACCCAACTGAGATGCCCAAGGGGCAGCAACTGGGATGGAATAGGAGATGCAGCAAATAGGACAAGTTGGGGAGGGGACAGGTTTATTCCAGGCTGATGGGGTCGAGATGGAAAGGGTCAAGAGAGCAGGGAAGTGGCACTGTAGCTTATGCCCACTAAATCCTATAAACTCTCCTAGACCTGGGAAGGAGCCCCAGGTTTCTGATGGAAGCCAGCACTCAGCTGCTCCCAAAGACCCTGGGCAGCCCCCAGCACCACTCTTCTGAGCCTGCGCTGCCCTGGGTGCTGCCTCTTCATCCCAGCTCCTCACCTCTGCTCCCCATGGGAATCCAAAGAACATGAGACATGAAAGCCCAGGTAATTTTAAATTATAGAGCACTGAAACAGCAAAACAAGAGCCTGTCCTTACAAACAACTTGCGCACCAAACTGCTGTCCTTTCTATTTCGTGTTTCCAGCAGCTGCCAGCAGGCAGGATGTGTGTGACAGGAACTGGGGCACCAGTCTGGGACTCTCTCCATGCTATGGACAAGGATAAATACCTCTTCCCACCTGAGAGATGTGCTGCAAATTAGATACACTTGTAGGTGTGCAGACACAACAGCGAGTACATAACAGAACAATGCCTCAAACGCTTTATCAGAATCAGATAAAGCTGCAGCTGGCACAGGCAATGGCAGGAGCCTGTGTGCGGCTCCCAGGGGCATGGCCTGGGGCTCAGGCTACGGCTGGTGGCTGCTGAGCATGTGCAATCACAAGTGTCTGAAATTTGGCTGCCAGGAACCTGCAGCAGGGGCTGTTCTAGGATATGTTGCTCCAACCTAACCATGGCTACGATGTGCAGAGATTTATAGTTGCAATTTTGGAGTGGCTCAACTTGGGATAACAGCTTGGCTTCACCTCTCTTTTCCAGTCTGCTTTAGGCAACTGCAAATAGCAAACATGGATGGGCTCAGCTGAGTCTGCACAATGGGCAGGGGATGGTGTGCTTCCATGAGTGTGAACAGTGGGCAGGGGATGGTGTTACCTCCACGAGTGTGAATGATGGGTAGGGGATTGTGTGCCTCCATCAACAGCCCCTTTGCAAGCACTGCAGCGTTGCTTGCGTGGAGAAGCACACACGAGAGCAGCCCTGAGCACCTCTGTTTGCCTGTTGAGCATCCTTGGGAAGAGGGAACCCCACACTCCAGCCTCTTTAATTTCCCTTCTCTTTGGCATCTGGACAGGGCTCTCTCTCAGCTCTTCTTGCCCTGCAGTGCAGTCCGAACGAAAGCCGACACTTCCCTCTTGCCTCTCTGCAGACCTCACTTGGCTGCCATACCCCCAGCGCATTCTTCCTTCCTCACTCAGAGCTGTCTGCAGTTCATTAAATATCTTAAAGGTGTTAATGACTTTTTAAAAAAGACCCAAACTGTCTGATGTTTTTCCAGCTCATTTCCTGCTGCTATCTCCCCAAAGCCGGTGGGCAGTAATGACATGTCTGAGGCAGAAAATGGGATTATGATGAACAGAGCGAACGCTGCTGATATGTGGACAACATTAAAAACTTGCATCTTCTTTCTTTACCTTTCTCTTCTGCAGCTATCTGTACAGCACTGAGCCGAGCTGTGGACTCCTGGAGGAAGCCAGAAGAGAGAGGAGGCAAAGCTTTACACGAGCAGGAATTTTGCCAGGAAATCACTATCTGATCCGAAGCAACGTGTTGCACAAACCTGTGCTTTCTTTTCCCCCCTGTAAAATGCTGCCAGGATGCTCATGGCTTGTCCTTTCACAGACAGACACTGCAAATACCCATGAGAGAGAGGAACCACCTGAAACTGCATCTTCCAGACCCACAGGGGGTTGTATTTTAAAAGACCAAAGCAAGGAGAACTGGAATAAGAGGAAAAGTCCTGCCTCTATCTGGCCAGGTAGAAACCAAGAGGTTGGGTGACTCCCAAAGAAGAGGATTTTTCTGGATTGTGCTTTTCCCCATGAAATGTGGACAAGAGAGAAAATGGCAGAAAACAGCTGGCAGTGGTTTTGACTATGCTAGCAATGCTTATCCAAGGTTCATAACTCGGAACAAGAAGCACTTCTCACAATGGCTCTTCCCAGGCCAAATTTCACCTTTTGGAATAACACCCTACAAGTACTTCTTGCTTAACAGTAATAAAGAGAGGGTTATTCTGCTGCCTTCAGCAAGGCCAGGCTGCTGCAGCCAAGCCCATCTTGCCCAAATATTCCAGCTACTCAGCTTTGTACAGACACCCAAACCTGGATCACCTTAGTTTGCCCAAGAGATGTGCATGTGGAAACGTCAGTGGGAGCTCAAACAGGGGGCTATAGGCCCCTCCTCTGCCCAGCCAGTCCCTGCAGTGCCTGTGCTTCCACCAGCTGATGAGTTCAGACTCCAACTCTTTAGAGAGACAGCAGTCAAACCCAGCGCTGCAAACCTGCTTGGCACTGAGCACACCGGACTCCTGACCTGTTTGCCTTGTAGGTACCAGCACAACGAACAACAGCAAATGGGGGAACAGTGAAATAAATAGAGCAATGGAGGCACAGCTCAGGGCTGCCTGAGATGGGACTGTGGGGACCTGGCTGCTCCCCAGCTCTTGACTCCAACTCAAGGAAAAGGTCCTGGAACATTGGCATGGAGACCCCTCCTTGTGGCCAGGTCTTCCTTATCGCTGCCCATCTGGGTTGTTTTCCCTGCCTACCCCATACCCTTGAGTTTTGCCAGTGTCCAAGGTAGATGGGACTCAGCTCCAGGCTGGCTGGGACCAATGGCCAGCCTGAGGCAGGAGTAAGGTGTCAGTTCTGCCTGCCGGGAGCAGAAGCAGCTTTGCCCTGTTCTTAATGCGGTTCCCAGGTCATTTCAAAACTAGTGCTCAGGGAACATGGAAAAGGACCTAAAATTGCACCAAAGCTGCTGAAACACTGGCATGACTCCCAGCAAGGGGAATCCACCAGATTTCCATTGCTCCAGCAGCCACGGTCCTTTATTTAACATCAACTAGATGGGACAAGTGCTCTGTGCAACATGCTCTGGGAATCATACCCATGCTTCCATGACAAGGATGACAGAGGGAAATAAAAGCTGGAAAGCTCAGCTGTGTGACACAAGAGATTGCTGCTAACATGTGCTACTCCATTGGCACGTAAGCCCCCATCCTGCAGTGAAAACCAGGCAGGTCCCAGCCCTTAACACATTCATTCAGCTGTGCCATTCCTAGGAGGAAAATTAAGCAAATACTCCAAGGTTTGCCGCATCAGGCAAACGGCTTGCTGAAGTTAAACAAAAATAAAGGATATTTCTCCCTGGTTTCCTCTTCTTCCCTTCCCTCCCTCCCCACAAATCCTACCAAGATTGCAGTTTTAAAAAGCACTTTCTCTTGGATGTGGGAGGAAGATTGCCTGAGCTTTCATGCATTCACTGCTATATTGTATTGTTGCGGCTTTTAACATGTTTCGCTCAGTTAAATAGTAACTGATGACAGCTACACACTTAAATCCTTTGGTGTTTTTATCACGGGTTTTATACATATAGCTTATAAAGAACAGTGCACTGCAAGGCCTCTTACCATATCAAAAACAACAAAAAAGCACCCTATTTTTGTGTAAGGTATCAAAGCAATCCCGTGTGCCAATGCAGCAGAGCCGGCCTATCAGAGGTTCATCGGGTTTTATTGGCCTTGGGCAACTCCGCGCACGACGGTCTTTAGAGTGACATGGAATTTATTACACTTTTCCACAGCCTGACAGTCTCCTCCCGGCTCGTCCCCACCCCCAAGCTCTTTTCTTTTGAAAAATGATTTCTGCCAATCTTGTGCTTTTCATGGGTTTTTCCTCCATTTTTTACCTCTTCTCCCCCCCCCCCCCCCCTTCTCTTTCTTTCTTTCCTTGTTTTTCAGTCGCTGGTTGCTGGAGTACGACTCCTCAAGCATCTGTTTAAAGAACCCTATTAAGGTCCGATTGTAACAACAACAACAAAACCATAGAGAGAGCAGCAAAAAAAGCAGCCACGCACCCGATTACTGCCTGGTTCAGCTTTATTGCACTACATTACTCGATATGACAAGCTCTGCATACATATAACATACACCAAGGGGGTTGTCTTTTCCTGTATAGCCTAATTTAGGCTTTGTATGGTTCCCTGTAATAAATTTCATCTTTCAGACAATAGCAGCCTTCAGCTGCCTGCCCCTTCCATAATCCAGCGCTGCTAAAAGCATCGCCTCTGCTTGCCACTTCCCATCAGCAGAGCGGATCATGAAGGTGATGCCAGCCCATGCTGATGGGGTTACTGTGTTGTCGGGGTTTCCACCAGGCTCCAGAGCCCTCCCTCTTCTCCCAGTTGCTCCAAATTCCCATCTTTTAGCTCTTTACTGCTCGGCCCCAAAAATCACCAGCGATCAAAGCCTCTGGCTATGCGTGACACGTTAGGCTGTGGCAGACAGCAGGAGGGTGTTCCTGCACATGCACACCAGTTTAGATGTATGGATTTATTTGCAAGCTTTCCTGCACCCATCTCAGGACATGCACCTTGCAGGGGGAAGGGAGCACATCCAAAATCTGGCTGCAGTTTACAAACAGTCACAGATGGTTTGCACTGCTCAGGTTGTGGGTTAGTGCTGCTCCTGCTCTCCTATGCCCAGGAGTGAGGACTTGTGCTTCTCACCTGGGGCAGCAGCTTCATTTGCCCCCCCAGCCACAACCCACAGACGGCCTGACACCAGTTTTTTGGACATCATTTTTTGTAGCCTTTATCATGTTTCTGGGTGTGAAATTCCCCCTGTGGAGCACTGGTAGCTCAAGGATGTGGCGGCTGCCACTGGGTCTTACAGGCCCCACTGATGACCAGCATTTGGCTCGGGAACATCATGCAGCAGCTCCTAAGCATCTGCCCTGTGCATGCAAACACCACCTCAACATGGTCACTGGCAGGGAGGACTCCCATTGAAGATGCTGTGCTCCTGCTCTTACAAGCTACACTTGATCCTATACCTGATCTCCAGCATTATCAGCATATCCCAGTGTTATTTATTAACCCTTTTGGCCAACAATATGATAACTGCTCAGAGATGGCTAGTTCCTGCCCTAATCAGATGGCAATCTAATTTCTAAATATTGTCATTAAAACCAGGTCCATTCCCTAAGCAGAGTGCACCACACACATTGCCCTTCCACTGTGCATCCCCAGCTGCTGGGAAAGGGCTGTGTTTTAATGATGAAAACTCCCCTAGAAGAGTTTTTCCCACCCCTTCTCTCTTCAGATTTCCCCAGCACTGCCCACTGAACAAGGTTTGGGTTGGAAAGGACCTTAAAGCTCATCCAGTTCCACCCCTTGACACAGCCAAGGACACCTTCCACTGGAGCAGCTTTCTCCAAGTCCCTGTGTCCAACCTGGCCTTGAACACTTCAGGGATGGGGCAGGCACAGCTTCTCTGGGCACCCTGTGCCAGTGCCTCAGCACTTTCATAGTGAAGCATGGGGAGAGCAGAGCACCCAGTGTGCTGACAATGCCTTGCCCCTGATCTTCTTTAGGCAGCATGCAGAGATGATTAGCTCCTGAAGTTGCTTGTTACTGACATAAGCCCTAAGAAGACTGGGGGTATGGGAGTGGAAGAGTGATGCTACCTTGGAAAAACAGCAGGAATTCTATCAGCATCCTTTTCCATGTGACAGTGCTGCTCATTTCCAAGGGTAGATTCTGCCTCCCCCTTCTCCAGACTTACAGAAGTATCTGCATCTGTGCTAGTCAGCACAACCGCCTTTGGGAAAATGAGCACTTTCAAAGCACAATCCATCTGACCTATTTTCTGACATGCACCTTAGGATGAGATGAATCGTGCACTAGCACTGCCTATCAGCTGTCGGGATGAACAGCTCAGCCGAAGCTGTCTCCGTTTGGATAGAGGAGCCCAGTTCTAGGTGCTGTAACACAGGAGCTGCATCAGCTTCTATCCAGTTTTCTCACCTTGCAACACTTTACTCATCTGCTTCTCACATGACATGAAGGTGACGCTTAAAGACAAAGCACCCCTTAGGGGTGGCTGGCCAAGATGAAACAGAAAGAGCTGAGAGGGGGAATAGATGGTGGCATAGAAGACTGGAGCTGCAGGGATAATAACTCCCTATACTGTCATCCCTTTGTGCTCATAACATCGGCTGCGTTGTCACAGGTGGGTGCTGCAAGTCCAGCATGTGAATCCAAAGAGTAATGCAAGACTTTAGCTGACCTAAGAAAGTTATTGACAAATAAATGCTGCTGCTATGAAGACTGCATCCCCTTTGAATCAAAAAACAAATGCATAAACAACAGTAAGTGGTAAGCCAAAGACGCAGAACCTGCATAGAGCCACAAAGCTGGAGACGCTCCTGAGAGCTCATCTTCCTGCAGAAGAAAACCTACAGCACTCCACTGGGTAGCTAAGCAAGAAGAGAAATAAATAAAGCAGCATCATTAGGATATAAATAAGCCAAAGGAGCCAGCACAGGGCTGTCTAGTAGCAGCTTCAGATGAAGAACTCACTTTTTTTCACTAAGCACCAAAACAAAATTGATAAGAAAGAAAAGAGCCCCCATCTTCATGCCATTTCCAGGGATTCAGGAGTCTGATGGCTACAAGCACAGAAGCAGCTTTCCTGGCAGGAAAATGACTGCTGCTCCCGGGCAGGCCATAATGACACCTTTGCTGTGACCATATCACATGGATGCCTTCCTGCCCCAGCCAGCCCCTGCCTACACGGTGGCATATGCTTTCTCTCAGTTTTCTCCATGATTAAATCAGGCATATTTAGTACACAGCAGGTTATTGTCTGAAATGGCCTTTCTGAACATAAAGGAGCTGAGACTTGATGCTGAGTGAGGTCTGCGGGTGCTTTGGGGACCCAAAAGGCCCTGAGATGGGGAGCACTGCCCCAGCACACCTCCACCAGCACTGGAAGTGCAGTGGATCACACACAGAAGACCCTGTGCCTTGGCTCCTTTTGCCATCTGATCAAACACAGCCTTGCGTGAGTTGGCTGTGTGCTCTCCAGGCCAATGCAATGATGGGATCCGCTCACAAACCACACGTCCACCTTTCTGTCTCTGTGGTATGTGGACAGCCACACCACTCTAGTGAAGGGATAACCCCTGCAAACATGGACAGGCACCAGCTGGGGAGGGCAGAGAGCCTGAAAGTGAGGGGAGACTTTGCCTGGAGAGGGATGTTCAAGGTTTTTTCCTCTAATGAGAGGTTTCAAATGAAGCTTGCAAATGGCACATGCAGCAGCAGCAGAAGCAGATGATTCTGCATGCACCAGGCAGTTGTACTGTGGTTTTCTTTGCCCAAAACCACTGCAGATACTCCAACATTTTGGGGGCATATGGAAGGTTTAATGAAGCCTGAACACACAGAGAGGAGTTGGGTAGATCAAAGAGAGGGGTTGTAACAGCTCCAGTGCCATCACCTAGCACAGGCAATGAGTGGGATGAGGCTGGACTTGACTTTCTGATGGACTCTGAGGAGAAGGAGCTTCCCCATAGGACCCTCAAGAAAGTCTCAGCCCAAGCCATTGACCAGATCTCCTGCCGCAGCTTTCCCAGCCAAACCAATGTGGAGATGGGAGCTCCTTCCTCCTATTGACCCTTCTGCACTGTCCCCTTCCAGCTCCTACCAGAACCCAAAATCTCACAGACTGAACCACTACCAAGTAACAGAGGAGCCGATGAGGAGAGATGCCGTGCTTGACCTCGTCCTGACCACCAGAGAAGGGCTGTTTGGAAACATGACACTCCAGGGTAGCCTTGATTGTAACAATCATGAAATGGTCAAGTTCAAGATCCTCAGAACAGTGAGAAGGGCGTGCAGCAAACTCACTGCCCTGGACATCAATAGAGCAGACTTTGGTCTCTTCAGCAACCTGCTCAGTGAGATTCCATGGGATATAGCCCTAGAGGGCAGGGAGGGCCCAAGACTGCTGATTGATATTCAAGGATCACCTGCTGCAAGCTCAGGAGCGATACCTCCCTACTAGAAGGAAGTACTGCAGGAAGGCCAGGAGACCTCCTTGGATGGACAAGGAGCTGCTGAGGAAAATTCAA